>JAAAWM010009709.1:0-27082 GCA_036873465.1 Thinopyrum obtusiflorum
CGGAGTCGCTTAGCCATTGCACCTTGTAGGGACGAGGGTGCTTCTTCTTGACCAATTGCAGCTTGGAACATAGCTCTTCACTTGCTAAGTTGTGACAACTTCCTCCGTTGATGATGACTTTCACGGAACGCCCATTGATGCCGGCCTTTGTGTGGAAGATGTGGCACCGTTGGTCTTCTTCTTGGTGGTGTTGAAGCGTCAAGACCTTGGAGACCACGAGGGAGGGACTTGAATCGTTGTCACAAAACACTTGATCATCTTCATCTTCGTTCACGCGCCGGTGCATGGCCACGTGCTCAATGGCTTCCATTTCTTCTTCACTCATCGAGTCATATGTGCCATCATCGTTGAAGATCATTGTTCACTTGTTGGTGCATTCGAAGGACTTGTGACCTCGGCCACCACATGTGAAGCACTTGAATGAACTTGTCTTGACGGTGTCGTTTGGTGGCGCCGAGGTTGACGGAGTCTTGGATTTGTAGGTGCTTGCTGGAGGACGAGTCGAGGAGGGCGTAGCTTGCTTGGAACTTGACTTGTCGCCGGTACTTGGTGATGCTCTAGTTGAGGTAGGAAGTGCCGGAGTCGCGGGAGCTTCAGAGTAGGAGCCGTAGGTCTTGGACGAGTACTTGGCATATTTGAAGTCATCTTGCACTTGTCGCTCGGTCTTGGTCGCTTGATGAACTAGCTCGAGAAGGTTTGAGTATGGTTGGAAATCGGCAATCCGCTTGATAGGGTGGTTGAGGCCATTCAAGAAGCGTGCCATTGTTTGCTCGTCATCTTCCTTGACATTGGATCGAATCATGGCAATCTCCATTTCTTGGTAGTATTCTTCCACCGTCTTTGTGCCTTGCTTGAGGAGTTGCAACTTCTTGAAGAGATCACGGATGTAGTGTGTAGGCACGAAGCGGGCTCGCATGACATCCTTCATTTCCGTCCAAGTTGTAATTGGTGGTTCACCTCTTGTTTGTCGTCGCTCGATCACTTGTTCTCACCAAATGATGACATAGTCTTGGAACTCGAGGGAGGTCATGGCGATCTTCTTTTCCTCGTCATAGTTGTGAAGACGGAATATCTTATCCACCTTCAAGGCCCATGAGAGATATTCCTCGGGATCATTGCTTCCGGAGAACTTGGGCATGGTGAACTTGAGCTTGCCGTAGCGGAGTTCTTCATCATAGTAGCGGTTTTGATATCGCTCTTGCCGTGGAGGAAGATCCTCAAATGCTCGTTCCTTGAGATGTCGCTCTTGGCGTGGAGGAGGGTCTTGAAGCACTTGTTCCACTTGGGGTCATTCTTGTCTTGGAGGAGGACGAGGGATATGCGCTTGGTTGCGCCTTTCTTGTTGCTCTTCGCGTCGCGCGGCTTCTTCTTGTATCTCTCGACGAAGAGCTTCCTCTTGTTCTCGCACTTGGCGGTTGCACTCTTCAACGGCTCTAGTGGCGTCGCGGAGTGCGCGTTGTGCTTCGAGTGCTTGTGCTTCACGTTCGAGGGCTTGTGCTTCATGGCGCTCTTGTGCTTGTCGAATTGCCTCACCGTCTTGAGGTTCTTGACGTGGCACTTGTGGTGGTATTTGCTCTTGCTCCATTGCTTCTTGCGCTTGGTGTCTCGCCCTTTCACGTGCTCGAACTCGGTCTTGTAAGCCGTTGCCATGGAAAGGATTTTCTTGAGCTTGGTGATCTTGAGGAGCTTGACGTCGAGGGAAGCGAGCTCGTGGAGGACTTGCATCATAAGAGGAGTAGTCCGAAGATTTCCGACTTGAACGGCGGCTTGAGTGGCGCCGTCTTGTTGAAGAAGAGGAGGAAGATGGGCGTCACACGATCATGCTTCGGAACTCTTCCATTTGTGTGGTAAACTTGGCGTCGATGTAGTCGCAGTTCCATGTTTCCGATTGACGAAGGTCGGAGGCGAGTTGCTCCATGCGTTCACCCAATGCTTCGCTTTCTTGATGTAGCGCTCGTTGCGCGATGAAGAAGTGGTTCTTGGTGACGAAGCCGTTATCACCATCTTGCTCCACGAAAAGCGGGTTCGCCGACGAACTTGGCCTATCCATCATAACCAAGTGGGGTGAGTAGAAAAGTGAGAGAACAATACCGAAGTTACCTTTTCCGAGGATTGAGGATGTAACAAGTGTCACTCAATGTAATGCCACAATAGGAGAATTGGAACCGGGTTTGTTTCTCACACCTACAAGTAAAAGGCTTATGGAGGAGCTCGGTTAGGGTGGTGGCAAAAATTTCAAGCAAATGTTAGTCAAGATATCGATATGGTTGAGAAGGTTCACAAAAATGCAAGTAAAGCAAATAGATCAAAGCCAAGAGTATCACTAGGAACACACACAGAAGATAGATGGGATCCGCATAACCAAGGGGTGAGCTCAAAATGTGTGACCACGGAAAATGCTCTTGTTGTGCGAATGCTAGAGAGACGCTAGCTCGATTGCTCAAATGGGCAAGATACGCTTGTGCACCAACCTATGAGAGAAATGTGCCATCTTCAATCCCAACTATGCTATGTATGCGGTGACCAAGATGATATGCAAAATGGCTCAATTCTATTGCTTATAAGCTCTTTGTTTTTCCTCTTTTGCTTAAAAGCTTTTCTTTCTTTCTTTCTTTCTATGCTTGATGCTTGAGCGAAGTATGATATGAGACAAGTATGTAAGATATGCACGGGAGAGACTTATGGCACTTAGATGATACCAAGATCACTACGGTGCACAATACGTGGCCCGGCAATTCTCAACTCGCTAGTCTCGATGGGTAAGCAACGCAAAGTGGCTCGGCTATCAATACAAAAGCAAGGTAAGGAGTAAGTGTCGTCGAGGTTACCGTCCTTTCTTACGGTTAGCAGGGAAGATGACTCCGAGGCGATGATGGTGATGTCGATGTCACACGCTCCTAAGTAGCCGAAATACCTTAGGAAATGGAAAATGCAACTCAAAATCGGTCAAATGCGGAAGGTGGGTGTTTTTGTGATGATTTTTGGATGGAGGCTAATTGTGGTGGTAATGATATGAGTGGATGGGGGATGTCAAGAGCTTCCAAACAAGCTAAAGAACACAAAAAACGGACTTCGAATGTGGAAGATATGGCCGAAACAAGAAATCAGCCGAAGCAGTTTTTGAACTAGCGGACAGTCCAGTACTGTGCAGCGGACAGTCCGGTATGCATCTGAAAACCTTCTGATTCGAGCGAACAGTCCGGTATTGGGGAGCGGACAGTCCGGTGCAAGTGCGATT
The DNA here is from genome assembly GCA_036873465.1 of Thinopyrum obtusiflorum. Classification (NCBI taxonomy): domain Eukaryota; kingdom Viridiplantae; phylum Streptophyta; class Magnoliopsida; order Poales; family Poaceae; genus Thinopyrum; species Thinopyrum obtusiflorum. The sequence continues at coordinate 3,239 of JAAAWM010009709.1, forward strand.
TTGGCCCTGATGCAAGCGAACAGTCCGGTCCTCGGTGCGGACAGTCCGGTGCGGGCTGAGAAAGCTCGAACTTGAAATTTTTGGGCGGAAATTGATGGAGAAGATGTCAAATTCACCGGATTTCGTGGAGGGAAGGGTGGGGATTGTTGGGGAGGGGCTAGATCCACTTGCCAAACATCAAATCCATGGACCAAAACAACCAAATCTCACAAGGTCCAACAAATTGTAAGAAAAAATTTTGGGGCTATTTTTGTGGGGATTTTTGAATTTGGACGAAAAACAACAAAATCAAGCTAGCAAATGGGGTGATGGGACTCCAAGATGTGAATCAACCTTGCTCATGATACCAAGATGTTGTAGGGTGAAACCCTAGAGGGGATCTTTCCACACTTGGAGGGGGAAAAGAGGAAGAACACTCAAGAACACAAGACACAAATCACTCAAACAAACCCAAATATCACATCCACTAGAGTAGCATACATGAGATCCACAAGATTACAAGATCAATCCAAGGAAACAAGCACAAAGGTAAAGTTCTTCCCACTCCTAGAGGAGGTGAGGTCTTGATGATGATCTACTCCCTTGGGAGGCCTTGCAATCCACAAGGATTCTTCCCAAAGAGGGGTCTTGATCTCCAAGAGGAGGGGGATACAAGGAGCAAAGCTCTCTTTGGTGTTCTAAAATACTTTGCTAACCCTAAAAACTGATAGGAGCACGAAATATATAGTCTAGGGGCGAAAGGGTATGGGCCTCGGAGGTTACACGGGCTTTTTAGCCCAATTCGGAGCGAAACTGGGCCTACCGGACAGTCCGGTGCGATGGACCGGACAGTCCGGTGAGTACAGACGCATTTTCGGGTGCCACCGGACTGTCCACTGTGGGGACCGGACTGTCCGGTAGTGCAATTTCTGTGCGACCGGACTGTCCGCTGTGGGGACCGGACTGTCCGGTAGTGCAATTTTTGCACGCTTCGTTTTCTTCATCTTGACACCTCCGGTCAGCTCTTGGGTCTTGGGGTCCTTCTCTTAGGCCTTGGGGGTACTCCTTAACCTCTTGTCGGAGTTCGTCCTCGTACCTAATGAAACATAGCATATTTTGGTGAGGTAGCAACCAAGTTCCATTCATGTCCATATCTATCTCAAGTAGGAGTAAGTTCACCTCGGATTCAATGGCGCGTGCTCGAGCTCTTGTCATAGGTCCACTTGGTGCTTGATGCATTGGTGTAGATTCCATGGGGATGATGGAAGGATGCTCTGCATCAGCTTCTGAGATGCGATGCTCAGGAGCCCCCCTTTCACGTGCAAGCGAATTGCATGAGAGAAGGAAAGAGCTGACGGGGCCACCCGTAGCTAGTGCTCCGGAGGTTCCTACGGGTTAGTTGGAGAGGAAATATAACTCGTAATCGCGTTGGCTGTCCTGCCGCTGATTGTCTTGCAAGGGGATGAAGGCACTGAGGATCTGGTGAGGTGACGTGTGCGGGGCGGGCCGCGAGCTAGAGCTCAATTTCTCAGATTTATCAGCGTTGCAGGGACGTACCCGAGCACAAGCGCTGTGCCAACATGCGGAGTCCTCGTCGCGGGGCGAGCAGAAGGTCAGTCAGCAACGCGGGATGCCGCGAAGTGTAATCAGGCAGGTATAAAATCATATCAGGAGAGGCGAGCAATGATAGTTCAGATAGATGCAAGAACGATACATGCCACAGGGACGGACCCATGCGGCCTGGGGATGATGCAGCCCGAGGGGCGCCCCCAACAGAGTAAGCTAAAGATGTAAAAGGATACACGTCGCAGGGACAGGCCCATGCGACCTGGGGATGATGCAGCCCGATGGGCGCCCCCAGCTGAGTAAACCAGAAAATGTCACCTCGCACCGTTGTCGAAGGGGTGTTGAAGTAGCTGAGGATGCACGCTGAAGGAGTCGTTCCTCACGAGCCGCCAAGATCCTGAGCCTCGGGAGGCTCTGAGGGGCCAGGAGGCTCGTGGAGGTATGTCGCCATCTCCGCCAGGACCGCCTGATGCACTACTAGAAAAACAGCTATAGCCAATATGGACACTAATGGCGCACTATACATGTGGTGCGCCATTACTAAATAGTAATGGCGCACCATGTGTAGGTGCGCCATTAGTAACCAAAACAGTAATGGCGCACCAGGTGAAAAGTGAGCCATTACTAAGTTTGACCAAGGTTTGACCCAGTCATACACATAGTAATGGCGCACTTTGTATAGGTGCGCAATTACTAAGTTGACATAGTAATGGCGCACCTTTACAAAGTGCGCCATAACTATGTGTATGACTGGGTCAAACCTTGGTCAAACTTAGTAATGGCGCACTTTGCATAGGTGCGCCATTACTATGTCAAACTTAGTAATGGCGCACCTATACAAAGTGCGCCATTACTAACTTTGACCAAGGTTTGACCAAGTCATACACATAGTAATGGCGCACTTTGTGAAGGTGCGCCATTACTAAATGCACCCCCCCTCCCCGTGGACCGCCTTTTCAGTTTTAAAAAAATAAAAGAAAATGATGGAAATGTCAAAAAAATAAAAGAAAATAAGTTTCCCATGTGATATGTGGTCTAGTTGTTGGGAACATTTACAAATATGAATTTTGACTTTATTTGCAAAATCTCTCTGGAATTTAGTAAAATGGGCATAACTTTTGCATACGAACTCGGATTAAAAAGTTTTTTATATGAAAAATCATCTACTCGAAAAGTTACATCCGAATTCAACGGGGGGAACCCCGTTGAAGATTTTTAGAATCCCCAAAAACCTAACAGAATAAAAGATACGGGGCTTTTAAGATCTAGAGGGGGAAAATGGAAAAAAAATTCAAACTTAGTAATGGCGCCCCATTTGCTAGGTGCGCCACTAGTAACAGAAAAAAATTGGTTTCGAATTTTTTTTTTGGAAAAAATGTTCAAAATATGATACGTAATATGACCGGGAAGTTTGAAATATTTTTTCAAAATTTCATCACACTCATGAACATGAACAAAGTCCTAGACATCAACAAGGTTTAATAGGATTGATATGATAGATATATCAACAAGTGCCTGTTAAGTGAGCTGGTGCTGGGGTTGGATAGAACTGCGAAGTTAAGCGTGCTCGGGCTGGAGTAGTGTGAGGATGGGTGACCTTCCGGGAAGTTTGACCACGGAGTGCGATTTGGCTTGAGATTAAGCATATTGACCCGAGATTAAGCCATAATGACCTGAGATTAAGAAAAAAACAGAAAAAAATTTGAAAAAAAATTCTGAAATTTTTTTTGAAAAAAATTTGTTAGTAATGGCGCACTTCTACGTGGTGCGCCATTACTAAGTCAGATAGTAATGGCGCACTTCTAGGCATAGTAATGGCGCACTATGTGGTGCGCCACTATTATCTGGGATACTAATGGCGCACCAGAGGTGCGCCATTACTATTTGTTACTAGTGGCGTGTTAATAGTGGCGCACCTATAGTGCGCCATTAATAGCAAAAACGGGTGCGCCACTAACAGCCTTTTTTCTAGTAGTGATGCCTGGCTTCCTGGGCCGCCAGGGTGCTCCGTAGGCGGCGTCGGAAGGTGACAGCCGCGTTCGGCAAGCCGAAAGGCATGCAAACGTAGATGTGGGGTGGACCTCCGCACCGGCCATCGCGCGATGGCCAGAAGCGTTCCTAAGATGCCACCGCGAGGTGTAATACCCTACTCCAGAGTGGTGGTGGTGGATTGCCTCATGGGCTGATGATGAACTAGTATAATGATGAACAGCCTCCGGAGGAGAGGTGTTCTTGAGCTCTAGGAGCTGGTGAGGATGAACTTGGTGGAATGGATCCGATCCCAGATCAGTTGCCTCCTATGGTGGTGGCTAGTCCTATTTATAGAGGCCTCGGTCCTCTTCCCAAATGTAGGCGGGAAGGGATCCCACAACGGCCAATTTTGAAGGAAGACAACTAGTACAAGTTATCCTGACAAAAGTAGTCTTCGCCTGCCAAAGGCTCTGGTGGTGACACTGCCGTGGGCTCCACGATGACCTCCGTCCTGCCGTCCTGCTGGTCTTGGTCTCGTTGCACCGATATGGAAACCTTTGCCTGATGCCTCGGGACTCCTCGCCTGCGCTTGCCCCTTTAGCACCAAAGAGGAAACTGGTACACTGCGCCCGTTGGCACCCGCCTGGCCTTGGTCGTCACGGCTCACGTCATGCAAACCTCGCGAGGTGCCCCCTGCATAGATATCTCCACTCCTCAGGAGCCAGCCTAGCGAGGCCGCCCCCAGGGAGGTCTTGGTGTCGTCCACCTCGTGAGGCTTGGCCCCTCACGAGGGTCTTGAGCTGTTGTTGTTGAAGCTGGGCCGTACCGGGCCATTGGTGGAGACACGCCGTGGGCTGCAGGCAGGCAAGTCTGGGTACCCCCGTTCCCAGGACGCCGACAAGATCTGATAGAGATAGATAAAAATAAACAAAAGGTAAAGTAAATATTTTTGGGTTTTTTGGTTTATAGATAGGAAAGTAAAATATTGCAAAATAGTAGATCAGAAACTTATATGATAGAAAATAGACCCGGGGGCCATAGGTTTCACTAGAGGTTTCTCTCAAGATAGATAATAATATGGTGGGTGAACAAATTACTGTCGAGCAATTGATAGAAAAAGCGCAAAGTTATGACGATATCTAAGGCAATGATTATGAAATATAGGCATCATGTCCGTGTCAAGTAGACCGACTCCTGCCTGCATCTACTACTATTACTCCACACATCGACCGACTCCTGCCTGCATCTAGAGTATTAAGTTCATGAAGAACAAAGTAACGCTTTAAGTAAGATGACATGATGTAGAGGAATAAACTCAAGCAATATGATGTAAACCCCATCTTTTTATCCTCGATGGCAACAATACAATACATGCCTTGCTGCCCCTACTGTCACTGGGAAAGGACACCGCAAGATTGAACCAAAAGCTAAGCACTTCTCCCATTGCAAGAAAAACCAATCTAGTTGGCCAAACTAAACCGATAGTTCGAAGAGAATTACAAAGATATCAAATCATGCATATAAGAATTCAGAGAAGATTCAAATAATATTCATAGATAAGCTGATCAGAAATCCACAATTCATCAGATCTCGACAGACACACCGCTAAACAAGATTACATCGGATAGATCTCCAAGAACATCGAGGAGAACATGGTATTGAGAATCAAAGAGAGAGAAGAAGCCATCTAGCTACTAGCTATGGACCCGTAGGTCTGTGGTAAACTACTCACACTTCATCGGAAGGGCAAGAGAGTTGATGTAGAAGCCCTCCGTGATCGAATCCCCCTCCGGCAGAATGCCGAAAAAGGCCCCAAGATGGGATCTCACGGGAACAGAAGGTTGCAGCGGTGGAAAAGTGTTTTCGTGGATGCTTCTGGTGGTTTGGGAATATATGTGAATGTATAGGGCCAAGGGTTAGGTCAGAGGAGTCCCGAGGAGGTGGCAAGGCAGGGGGCGTGCCCTACCCCCTGGGCGCGCCCTCCCCCCTTGCCGCCGCCTCGCGGCTCTTCTGACTTCATCTCCAAGTCTGCGGGGTATCTTCTGGTCCAAGAAAAATCATCGCGAAAGTTTTATTCCGTTTGGACTCCGTTTGGTATTCCTTTTCTGCGAAGCTCAAAAACAAGGAAAAAAATAGAAACTGGCACTGGGCTCTGGGTTAATAGGTTAGTCCCAAAAATAATATAAAATAGCATATTAATGCATATAAAACATACAAAACAGATAATATAATAGCATGGAAAAATAAAAAATTATAGATACGTTGGAGACGTATCATCAACCCAAAGCAACTGAGTGGGTCCTCGATAGTGGATGTACAAATCACATGACTGGTGACAAGAACCTATTGATGGACTCTGTACTATCTCCATCGCATATGAAGCATATCACCTACGCTGACAAAGGCAAAAGCAAGGTATTAAGTCTAGGTAGGGTTGCAATCTCAAAGGATCGACACATGGACAAAGTCATGCTTGTCGAGTCCCTCGGATTCAACCTCATGTCTGTCTCAATGCTTTGTGATCTTGATATGGTTGTCGTCTTTGGCAAATATCGCTGCATTGTGCTCATGGAATCCGACAATTCCAAAGTCTTCGAAGGCTTTAGGAGAGGAGACTTGTATATTGTTGATTTCTCTGCAGGACCACAGCCTGCCACATGTCTACTTGCAAAAGCTTCGGAAGGCTGGCTATGGCATCGACGACTCGGTCATGCTGGCATGAGGAACTTGCACACGCTTGTGAAGAAGAAGCACATCATTGGCATCGAGGGTGTCAAATTTCTCAAAGATCATCTTTGTGGGGCTTGTGAGGCTGGAGAGATGACCAGAGCCAAGCACCCCTCGAAGACTATCATGACTACCACTCGTCCTTTTGAATTGCTTCACATGGACCTCTTTGGCCCTACTCATTATGCCACACTAACAAATGCAGCATCTCTATATGGCTTTGTTATTGTTGATGATTATTCTCATTACACATGGGTGCATATCATTATGTACAAGACTGAAGTGCAGGAAGTCTTCAAGCGATTTTCCTCAAGGGCCTCGATGAATTTCAGTGTAAAGATCAAGCACATCAGGAGTGACAATGGGACCGAGTTCAAGAACACTGGTCTTGATGACTATCTTGATGAACTTGGTATTACTCATGAGTTATCTGCCGCATATACTCCTCAGCAAAATGGCGTCGTGGAGTGCAAGAACAGGACTCTTGTTGAGATGGCTTGCACCATGCTTGATGAATACAAGACGCCTCATCGCTTCTGGCCTGAGGCTATTAATACTGCGTGCAACATCATCAACAGGGTATATCTTCACAAATTCTTCAAGAAGACCTCATATGAACTCCTCACTAACAAGAAACCCAATGTGAGTTATTTCAAAGTCTTTGGTGCTAAATGTTGGATTAGAGATCCACATCACAACTCTAAATTTGCACCGAAAGCACATGAGGGTTTTATGCTTGGTTACGGGAAGGACTCGCACACCTACAGAGTCTTCAACACCTATCACAACAAGGTTGTTGAAACTGTAGATGTGCAGTTCGATGAAACTAACGGCTCACAAAGAGAGCACCTACCTCCTGTGCTAGATGAAGTACCTCCTGAAGAACCCATTAAGCTCAAGGCTACTGAGGATGTCATACCTACTGAAGAACCTGCTGAAGAAGTTATTCCATATCGTGAAGAAAATCATACTGGTGCATCTAAGGAAAATGGCTCTGAAGAAAATGCTGAGCCCAATCAAAGTCGTCAACCTGCTCATCCTCGCCTAGCAAATGAAGTTCAGATTGATAAAATCCTCAACGACATCAATGCACCAGGTCCTCTCACACGCTCAAAAGTTTCACATTTGTCTAACTTTTGTGGGCACTTTGCTTTGGTCTCTATCACAGAGCCCACCAAGGTTGATGAGGCATTTCTGGAGCCTGGGTGGATTCAAGCTATGCAAGAGGAATTGCATCAATTCGAGCTCAACAATGTGTGGGAACTTGTCAAGCGACCAGATCCTCGCAAGCATAACATCATAGGTACCAAGTGGATCTACCGCAATAAGCAAGATGAAAATGGCCAAGTGGTGAGGAATAAGGCTCGTCTTGTAGCTCAGGGCTACACACAGGTTAAAGGAATTGATTTCGATGAAACTTTTGCACCTATTGCTAGACTTGAAGCTATTTGCATATTTCCCATCATAATATCATCTTATATCAAATGGATGTGAAAAGTGCATTCCTCAATGGTAAGCTTGAGGAAGAAGTATATGTTGCTCAACCACCAGGTTCTGAAGATCCTAAGCATCCTGACAAAGTCTTCATACTCAATAAGGCCCTCTATGGCCTCAAGCAGGCCCCTCGGGTGTGGTATGATACACTGAAGGAATTCCTCATGAAGAAAGGCTTCAAACCCGGTTCACTTGACCCAACTCTTTTCACCAAAACTTATGATGATGAATTATTCGTGTGCCAAATATATGTTGATGATATTATCTTTGGCTGTACTAACCAACGTTAAAGTGACGAATTTGCCTATATGATGAGTGAAGAATATCAAATGTCTATGATGGCAGACCTGAAATTCTTCTTAGGTCTTCAAATTAGTCAACAATGCAATGGCATCTTCATTTCTCAAGAGAAATACCTCAAGGATGTACTGAGGAAATTCGGCATGCAAGATTGCAAAGGCGTCAAAATCCCTATGCCCACAAATGGCCATCTATGCACTGATGAAAATGGTATAGACTTCGATCAAAAGGTATACCGCTCCATGATTGGCTCTTAATTGTATCTATGTGCATCTAGGCCAGATATTATGCTTACTGTTTACATGTGTGCCCGTTTTGAAGCTACACCGAAGGAATCACACCATAAGGCTGTGAAACATATTCTTTGATATCTAGCTCACACTCCAACACTTGGATCATGGTATCCCAAGGGCTCGGTTTTTGATCTCATTGGATATTCTGACTCTGACTATGCTGGTGATCGAGTGGAGCGCAAGTTAACATCAGGCACATGCCATTTCCTTGGATGATTCTTAGTATGTTGGTCCTCAAAGAAGCAGAACTGCGTATCACTGTCAACTACTGAAGCTGAGTATATTGCTGCTGGTTCTTGCTATGCTCAATTGCTGTGGATGAAGCAAACCCTCAAGGACTATGGCATTAACATGAAGAATGTGCCCCTCTACTGCGACAACGAGAGTGCCATCAAGATTGCTCATAACCCAGTTCAGCACTCAAAGACTAAGCACATCCAGATTCGTCATCATTTTCTTCGAGATCATGTGTTGAAGGGCGACATCTCCACCGACCACGTGAAGACTGAAGAACAGCTAGTGGATATCTTCACAAAGCCCTTGGAAGAGAAGAGATTTAGCAAGTTGCGGTGTGAGCTAAATATCTTAGAATCTTTGAATGTTCTTTGAAAGGACACACATCCTAACACTTATGCAAAATTAATGACTTAGATGTGCAACACACGAAGTAACGTTTTTCTTCAATCAATGAAGACTAACCCTCTAAGTGTGAAGAAATTAATGAAGAATTTGATTCTTAGAGCCCTACGACAATTGTACGTGGTGTCTGAAATCATCTTTCTTATACGATGGGTCACGCCACCAACCATAGTTGAAAATCTTCAAATTTGAGTTTTTCTTCATTTTGCAAATTCTTCAATTTTCAGATTCCTCAACTATGATATTTCTTCAACTTTTCGTCTAGTGTTGTCCATTGGGGGGGGGGGGGGGTATATATGTATGTATGTATTTGAGTTTTTATGTCCTCAACAGCATTCACTTATTGCTAATTCTTCAAGTCAATTTTCATCTAAGTGAATGTGATCGGACCCATTCCCCCTCTATGCTAAACTCAATCCAGCCTGTTCACAAATTCTTCATGTGCGTTCTATTTGAAACCCGTTCAAAATGTTCTCTGTGTCCTTGACGGCTGAAGAATTTGCGAACAAAACTTTAAAATATTCCTTTCAAATTTTTGGCTGTTGCCGCTCAAATCGTTCCACATCCCACGATGGATTAAACAAATCACCCATGATCCCCCACGATCTCCACCTCTCTGTACGTGGGTGACACATGTTGTTAGAATAGTAAGGGTCAGGGGCATGTTCGTCCAAAATCTTCGGACGAGCAGTTTTTCACCGCGGCTATAAATACCCCTTCCCTTCCTAAGACCTCATTTACTCCGCTCAACCTCAATCTCGCTCGAGCTCTCAAACCTAGCGCCTCCGCTACACTCCATCGTCCCCGGTGAGGAAGAGATTCACTACCTCGACCTCGTCGACGTCGTACTCGCGCCGGCCACGGAAATCTTCACTCCGCAGCCGCCGTAGCTGTCTCTCGCCGCCAAGTTATGGCGTGGGAGATCTGAATGGATGAACTTCTCCAACTTCACTCCCAGTTCATTGTGTTCTTCATCAAGGGTAATTAAAATCTGATTTTACTGCCCTACTTTGATTCATATGATTTCCACAAAATCTTCAAAAGGTGTTTATTCTTCAACTTCCCACTCCTTAAACACCTGAATGATTCTGTTCCTTGATTTGTTTCTCTAAGCTATGTTTTTTCTTCAAGATTCCTCAATTGTGTGGATTTTCAAATCTATACAACTCTGGAACCTAAGTCAAGAACGCTTAGTGAAATTCCTTAACAAACTTGATACTTTTGAAAAATTTCTGAGAACGCATATGACCTCTCCAAATTCTTCACACCTATACTCTATTCACAGGTACAAAATGTCCACTGCTGAATCACTAGGTTCTCATCTACTTAGAAATTTTGCATACTTCCTCAGAAACATCCAAAGTTCAAAGTCCTCAAGTGAGAAAAATGGCAGATGGGAAGAGACCTCAGAAGGGAGGCAAGAGGCCAGAGACAAACACTGCGTTTGAAATCCCTGAGGATATGTATGATGAATATTGCACACCTAATGAGGCAACTCATGGCAAAGAAAAAAAGAATCAGCGCAAAGTGCGCATCCAAAGAATTGAGAGGAGATGGGCTAAGGAATGGAGGGAATACCGCTATGTTACTCCCAAGTACATGAAGAAATTCACGGTAAACCCTCCATGTCCAAGACCTCCTTTGGCTGCTGGCCAACGAGCTAATCCTACCAGCATCAAGCATGGTGAGGACTTACCAAAAGAATGGGCCAAGCGCCAAGCCAAATTGGCTAAAGTTGCAAAAGAAGCAGTGAAGAAATTCAATGAGGATTCTCAAGCTGCTGCTGCTGAGGCCTCTGCCAGTAAGCCTAAGAAAGCTATGCCGAAGAAATCTACTGTGAAGCCGAGTTCCTCAACAGCAATGCCCTCACGGCCAAGTTCTTCAACGTCAAAGCCCTCAAGGAAAATTCCTCAGGCAACTTCTCCAAGGACAGTGCCAATCCCCTCTGTTGCCACAAAATCTTCAGCTGCTGCCACAAAGTCCTCAACACCTGTGCACCTTGCAACGTGTCAATGGACTGCAGGCTTTTCTATTGCCTCTGGAGCATCCGCAAGTTCCTCAGCTCCAACACAGTCCTCAACAGGTCCAACCTTACTGAAGGTCAAAACCACTGTTGTACGTGGAACGAGGTCAAGTCCTCATATGAAGCAAGTTGCATTCCATGTTCCGTCTGATGACGATGATGATGCTGATGATGATGAACTTGCTGAAATCATCAGGGACAGACAAGAAAGGGCTGCTAGAGCCAAAGGCAGCTCTGTGCCTCTCATGCTGGATCCAAAGATGATCCTCAACTTTATTGATCTATGGCACAAGAATCCCAACACTCCACTTCCTGATTTGAACCTCACGCCTGGTCAAAGTCATATGTTGACGGCCTTCATAAGTGAAGAAAAATGGAAATTTGAGAAGGCCAGACAAGTCAAGAAGGCCCAGTACAAGAAGGAGCTATTTCTGAAGAAAAATGTTCTGAATATGTCTCCTGAAGAACTTGTTAATATGCAAAAGGAAATCAAAGGCCTCAGTGATGAATTTGACAGATACCATGCAGATTGGCTAGGTTCCAAAGTCAGATTCATCAATCTCTCAAAGACCCTCAAGCTCAGTGTTGCAGCTCCATTGCAAATAAGAAATTCCTCAGGTTGGAGCAACTGCTCAACCCAACGAAGAAACTGCTAGCGCAGCTGACGAAGTTCAGGCTGCTGAAAATACCTGGGCGGATGAAGAAATCCCTGCTCCTGAAGTCCATGCCAGGGCAACCACCAATGTTGCGCTTGAAGAACAACCCCGGCCAGCTGAAGAATCTGTTGCGCCTGAAGAAACTGAGCATACCAGGGCGACTGCATCAGTCGTGCCTGAAGAAACTGAACCTACTTCATCTGCTCCTCCTACCAAATCATCAAAGATGAAGAATATCACTCTTCCTTCTGCATCAGAAGTGAAGAAAACCAAGGCCGCGGAGAAGGCAACTGTGAAGAAAAGGAAAGCATCAACCTCTGCAGAGTCCTCAGCTCCCAAGAAAGTGAGGACTTTGGTGAGCTCTTTGACAGGTCCAATCTATGTTGTTCCAATCTCAATGGTACCATCCAAGGAACTTGTCCCATTTGGTGAAGAATATGTCATTCCAGATGACACTGATGAAGAGAATCCTTCTGCTGCTTCCTCAGAGCAGTTGGATGAAGAAATCAATGTGGATGATGTTGTCTCCACACCACTGGTATCATCGCCTGTACCTCAGTTCACAGCTGAAGAGGCGGGCGTTGAAGAAATTGAAGAAGACGTGGATATTGGCTCAACTACTCCTGTGCTGAATGATGACTATTGGGAAAAATCTTCACCCCAATTCACCATTGGCCACACCTCTGCATCCGATTCCTTAGTCCCCTGTGCAAACTGAAGAAATTCAAACGGGATCTGAAGGACGTCAAACTTCTCTCCATTCCATACCTGAAGAAATTCCAGCTGCAACAGCTGAAGAAATGGAGACCCAGACTGCTGCTAAAAAACCTGAAGCTTCAATTCCTCAGTCAGCAGCTCCAGAGATTATAACACAAGAGGTTGTGAGACCGCCAACTGCAAATCTTCAGCCCAAGCCACAAAATCCTCATACAAAGAGACCAAAATTCAAGGCTGATGATTTCTTCGCTGAGCATCATTTGTTCACTGATTTCAATCCATATGACTCAGCAAGACTTCGATGTAAGAGGTTCTGGACTGTAAGCCAGATGAATTTCTATGCATCTCTGCTGTTTGACAAGGACAAGGTATTTCAGCACCGTCAAATTCCTCATGTGGATATGGAGTCCATTCCCTGCTTTCAACCAGTCCTCAATGTTCTTCATGAAGCTGGGCTCCTCAATTTCTATGCTAATATATGTGACTAGAATGAAGAACTAATTCTTTAGCTCTATACAACTCTACACCTCGCTGGAAATGTGGCTGATGTCAACTCATGGGTGCTTGACTGGATGACTGAGAACACTCACCACAAAGCTCCGGCCTCTGAATTACTTCATGACGTTCCAGTCAGTCCTCCTGCCGAAGGCGCAAGGCTTATGTATGAAGAAACTGAACTTCCTCATCATCTGATGCAAGTGCTAATGAAGCCTTTGTGGCCTGGACAAGCTCCAAGAACCACTTTCTTAGTGAAGGATTGCTATATGTGCCAAGGACAATCTACCGCATCCTCACCAAAACCCTCAGTCCAATCAAAGGCCACATCTCAGAAGAAGAAGAAGTTGTTGGCATCATGAAGAATCTGTTGTTCAATGTCATACATGGGATTCCCATTAACTATCATGATTTCTTCATGAGGACTTTTGCGAATGTTGCACTGTCGCCGTTTGAGTTGAAGCCCTATGCTCCTTAGATTATGAAATTCATCAGAACCAGGTCTTCAATTCACTACAAGGCAGATTTCCAGAATCACCTCAGCTTTCTGCCTCCCATTGAAGTCCTCAAAAGGACTATTCTTCAGTTGATGAAAAAGGCAAAGCTGCTGTTATTGATGAAGGCACTCGTCCAATGATGACTCCGCAACTCAAGACTCTGCCGCAAAAGCCTTAAAGCCAACTCCTCAAGCCACTGCCCCACGCGTGATGACTGATCATGAGCTTCTTCTAAGTCTTCATCAGAAGGTCGATCGCAATCACAAGTGGGTCAAGCGTCATTTTGGCTCAATTCTTCAGAACATGACTGTCACGCAAAACACTGTGAAGAAGAATCATCACTATGCACATGAAATCTTCGACCGCACTTGGGCTATTTTGTCTCATCTTTACAGTGCTGAAGATCTCAAAAAGATGGAATTTCACAGGACTTTGACTGGGCTCAACCTCCCTCAAAGAAATTCAAGAAGGTCAAAGTTCGTCAGCTGGCCACAAGTTCATTTTCTTCATCGCGCGAGACGGATGAAGCTGAAGATCTGAATGACACTGCGGCAGGCCCTACTTCAACGAACGACCACGGCAACGCTAGCGCTCCTCCATCGACCTCAAGATGATATTCTTTAGGGGCGTTAGTCCTCAAGTTTCGTCCCTTTTGGTCATTTGATGAATAGTCTTCAATCGGGTCTTATATATGGGCTGTTTTTCGTTAAGTTACAACTCTTGCTCTTCTGAGGTGTTTGCTCTGATGAGTTGTAAACTTAAGTCCGATGGTGGTCTGATACTTTTGAACTGCTTTCTGCATGCTTATTTCCTCAAATACCTTAATGCACGCATGCTGAATTTCGTCAGACACCATATTTCATCATGCATTTCAAATTCTTCATATTATATGTTAAATGCATGTATGAATTACAAGATATAGGGGGAGATCTCCATGATTTTACTCTACACTGTGCATTTGCAATCCTAAGCAAATTCCTCAAATATGCACATCTTCAGGGGGAGTTCTTCTATATCTTGCAATCAAATTCCTCAATATCAATATTTACACTTCATATGTTTATCCCCGTTGAAAACTTAACCTATTTGTCATCAATCACCAAAAAGGGGGAGATTGTAAGTGCACCTAGTGCCCCTTAGTGATTTTGGTGTATTAAAGACTTATATGTTAAGGGACTAATGTGTTTGTGAGTGTACACAGGTTCTATAAGTCTATAAGGAGTTTGATATTTACGATGAAAGTCGACCCCTAAAAATGAATGTCTTCAGTTGAAGACTTTGGTTTTCTTGAAGACTTTAAAAATGAGGAGATTGGTGTGACCTTGAAGACTTGGATATTGATGCGAGGATTATGAAGCGTGAAGACTTTTGTTTTCGTAGTTTCATTTTCTCTTTCTTGAGTCATAGGAAACACCGTACTGTTAAAGGGGGTCGAGGTAAAACTAAGGAAAAGTTTCCAAGTGATGCTCATCTCAAATCCTACATCTACCCAATCCTTCGAGTGAAGCCTTTGGAAATCTCATACAGTTCGGTCAATTTCTTTAGTGACAGAGACGAAGTTCTTCTGGTCTCTGAGGAATTTGTTCTGACTGAGGAGTTAGGAATTCGCCAGTGCAGATTGCCTACAAGTGAGGAACATGATAACCCTGAGGAATTTGAGAGCTCAAATTTCTGACCGTTGCTGTGCTACGCGCCAGCTGTCCCAAATATCTTATCCACCTAACGGTCATATCATTGAAGGGCATTTATGTCTTATCATGTCGGGCTGCTCCCCGGCTATAAATAGCCCCCCCTTCAACCACTAGCTGGTCGGCTGCTCCGAGAGAAACAAACACTTGTCATTGAGAGCATCCCATCCTGCGAGGACTTTGAGCGAAAATCATTAGTGAGGAAAAACTCCAAACACCTAAAACCCAAAGTGATTGAGCATCACTGAAGAGATTGTTCCTATGTGGAACTGACGCTTGTTACCTTTGAAGACTGTGCATCTTCTAGACGGTTAGGCGTCAAGGTGTAGAGCATCCAAGAGGAATTGTGGATCGCCGGGTAACCTAGTCTGTGAAGGTTTGGAAGTCACCTTGAAGACTTACCACGAGTGTTTGGGCGAGGTCTGTGTGACCTTAGCTCAAGGAGAATACGGTGAGGACCGTGTGTCCTTTGGTTTAAATACCTAGCCGCTCCAACCAGACGTACAACTGTCACAGTAGTTGGAACTGGTCTACCAAATCACTGTCTTCACCAAGCTACTGGTTCTATTTCCTCAACCCTTTCATTTCCTCACTTACTCGTTGATGAACTTGATCGTTACTGTTTGAAGACTTTGACTGAAGACTTTCTCAATTTCCTCTATCCTATTTCTTCAGTCATCTTGTCTTCTGCCTGCTTATCCTGTTTTCACGCTACTTGTGCTTTGTATATGTTTCATTTCATCATGAAGACTATGCTACTGTCTCGTTATGCATGCACCTGAGTACTTATTCCGCTGCTTGTAGTTCATCACTTAGAAAATTCCTCAAGTTGTATTTCCTCAGTGACGAATTTGTAAAAATCGCCTATTCACCCCCTATAGTCGATATAACGCACTTTCACATATAACTTGCAAGATCGGATCCCGAACATAGATATAATGATGAGAACATAAATGATTCAGATCTGAAATCATGGCACTCGGGCCCTAGTGACAAGTATTGAATAGCAAAGTCATAGCAACATCAATCTCAGAACATAGTGGATACTAGAGTTCAAGCCCTAACAAAACTAACTTGATTACATGATGAATCTCATCCAATCCACCACCGTCCAGCAAGCCTACGAAGGAATTACTCACTCCCAGCGGTGAGCATCATGAAATTGGTGATGGAGGATGGTTGGTGATGACGAAGTCCGAAGATCCCCCTCTTGTAGCCCCGAACGGGCTCCAGATCTTGCCTCCCGATGAAGAACAGGAGGTGGCAGCGGCTCCGTATCGTAAAACGCGATGAAACTTCCTCTCTTATTTTTTCCAAAAAAATAGGATTTTATAGCGTTGGAATTAGGGTCAGCGGAGCCTCGTGGACCCCACTACCCACCAGGGCGCGCCAGAGGGGGGTGGCGCGCCCTGGTGCGTAGTGGGCAGCTGGGGCTCCCCTCCAGTGGGTCTTGGTTCCAATATTTTTATATATTCCAAAATAATTCTCCAAAAAAGTTTCGTCCAAATCTGAGAACTTTTATTTCTGCACAAAAAACAACACCATGGTAGTTCTGCTGAAAACAACGTCAGTCCGGGTTAGTTTCATTCAAATCATGCAAATTAGAGTCCAAAACAAGAGCAAAAGCGTTAGGAAAAGTAGATACGATGGAGACGTATCACCACACGTGGAGCAGAAGGCTCCGCCATCATGGTGCGCCGTGGTAGCGCACACCCATGGCCTATCTGGGGGTGGCGTCGGCCGCGGCGAGGCGAGCTGTGGGTGGTGGTGCCGGCCATGGCGTGGTGAGGCAGCGGGTGGAGTCGTGGTGTAGAGAAAGAAAAAGAAGGAGAGTGAGAGGTGGGAGTTGGGTGACAGGTGAGCCAGGTCCAAACAAAGACAGATAAGGAGGACGCAGAGAACGTCCGATTTGTGTCCGCTTCGGACCCAAATTTGAACTAAATTTGGGATGAAAATGGGTCCAGGCAGACACAGAGCGGACAGAAAAATGTGTTGGGTCGCTGCGTTAGACCATCATATTTGTCCGTTTAGATCTAAACGGACACACAAAGACTAAATGAAGTCATGCGTTGGAGTTGGCCTTATAGCAGCGAGGTTGCTAACATGTCGGAATTTTACCTAGCTAGTTGCTGATTCCCAACTAGTCGCCAAGCAAGGTCTGTGTCGATTCACACCTGTTTTGTGCCGACACTAGATTTTGGCATGGCAAAATCGCAATTAAGATGGCTTCAAATGAAAAAAATTCAACATGAAAATTTTAAGTATCATGGAAGCAAACAGCTTCGATGTTTGGGTCATTGCCATCCGATGTCATCTCGGGGGGTCGAAGATGTGCTCAGAGTGCTAAGATTTGGCATTCGGAGTACTGTTATGTTGATTATGCCTCCAAGAAGACCTTAGATGAAAAAGTGATCTCCATGGATTGTCTTTGCCTCGTCGAGGCGGTCAATTTTGATATTTCAATCATCTCAATCTGAAGTCAAATGCAAAAGTTACAACCAAATCTACGCGATGCTGCAGTGGATGGCTAGATCATCCAGGATGGAAGTTGGATCATCCGACCGATGGCAGGACGGAAGTCCCGGACATCCGGGCTCTCATCCGGGTAGACAAGAGAAGGTTAAACTTAAAGCCGAACCATTCGGAGTGGAATCTGGACGATTCAGTGCAGTCATCCGGATTGGAAGCCGGATATCCGGACAATAATTCACGTTTTTCTCTGCTGCAGAAATTAGAAAATAGACGAAAACACCTCAAAACAGCCTCAAATCAAAAAACGTTCAACATGAAGGTTGTTCGTCTCGTCAAAACGGATAAATCATCCTTTGGGCACATATCCAGCCAAGGTCGTATGTGGCTTGTAAAACCCCAAAACCGAATTGTTGTCTCAGGCATACCTAAATTCGATTTTCGGTTAATTTTGGAAGGATTTGGACAAGGTTTGAAGTCATTTTCTTGTATGAGAAGTCCAGCCACCTGATAAATAAATGAAAGATTGCAACCGATTGAACAACACACAATCGACAAACACATATACCATTTTTTATCTTGACCTTTTTCTTCTCCCTTGTTCTTCTTCTTTCTCGTTCTTTGTTCATTTTTTTTGTTGCAGGGCGGCGATCCTCAAGACTATAGGGGCAAGCAAATCGACCTAGAAGAGGCTATAGCTGCCATGCATCCAGACGGGGTCCCTCTTGGGCATGTGGGGTTTCGGGTCTACAAAAGCGTCGACCGGATTGTTTATGTAGCACGCTTCCGGACGGATCTGCTTCGACGTGAGGTGTGATGCATCACCCCCACCATGTTTGTGTGCGAACATTTTGCAAGTGTTCATCTCGTAGCGATAAGCGGTTCGGCCAACTCCAACCGTCGACCCCAAACGAACGTCCATTTTGTCCGGATTTTGTCAGTTTGGGTCGGTAAAACGGACAAGCGCGTTCGGATACGATCGTTTGGCCGTCGGTGCGCCCAACCGGGCCATCGCCTCCCAAATTGTCCCCCAAATGGACTAGCAAATTTCTCCCAAAAGGAACCCAAATAGACATTGGAAAATAATTTAAAAACCTTAAATATAAACATAAACGGCCCATAAAGTCTAGTCCATCACATTCTTAAATAAATTTAAAATTAAAACGACATAAAAAAAACTTGAAGCCCATTGCCGCCGTGGCCGCCGCCATCGTCCTCGTCGCCCATGAGGTCGATGTAGCGCGACGGCGTCCAAAGGTGGGCTGGAGGCCCCTGCCAGGCGGGAGGCGTGGATGGAGGCGACTGCACAGGCGCCTGCACGACCTCTTCCCGTGGCGGGGACGGTGACCACGCCTCGCCGTGCATGTGCTCCGGCATGCACGACACCGTCTCAGTCCAGGACCACTTCTAACCGACAAGTGCCAGGTTCCACGCCGCGGGCTCCTCCTCTTCCTGCTATCGCACAACCTCCATGGCCTCCTCCTTCACCACGACGTCGAACTCCGGGGTGGTGACGTCCCTGGCCACGGAGAGGGCTATCATATGTTCGAGGCACTGCCACTGGGCCTTGTCGTGGGTGTGGACGGAGTCCTCCATGACCCGCCTCACCAGCTCCTCCTCCTCCTCCTCAGCTGTCATCGGAGCTGGTGGTGGCGGGGACGGCGCGGGGATGGCATTGGCGTAAGGCCGCGGACCAGCCTACGACAGGGGGGGGGGGGGGGGGGGGGGGGGGGGGGGGGGGGGGGGGGGGGGGGGGGGGGGGGGGGGGGGGGGGGGGGGGGGGGGGGGGGGGGGGGGGGGGGGGGGGGGGGGGGGGGGGGGGGGGGGGGGGGGGGGGGGGGGGGGGGGGGGGGGGGGGGGGGGGGGGGGGGGGGGGGGGGGGGGGGGGGGGGGGGGGGGGGGGGGGGGGGGGGGGGGGGGGGGGGGGGGGGGGGGGGGGGGGGGGGGGGGGGGGGGGGGGGGGGGGGGGGGGGGGGGGGGGGGGGGGGGGGGGGGGGGGGGGGGGGGGGGGGGGGGGGGGGGGGGGGGGGGGGGGGGGGGGGGGGGGGGGGGGGGGGGGGGGGGGGGGGGGGGGGGGGGGGGGGGGGGGGGGGGGGGGGGGGGGGGGGGGGGGGGGGGGGGGGGGGGGGGGGGGGGGGGGGGGGGGGGGGGGGGGGGGGGGGGGGGGGGGGGGGGGGGGGGGGGGGGGGGGGGGGGGGGGGGGGGGGGGGGGGGGGGGGGGGGGGGGGGGGGGGGGGGGGGGGGGGGGGGGGGGGGGGGGGGGGGGGGGGGGGGGGGGGGGGGGGGGGGGGGGGGGGGGGGGGGGGGGGGGGGGGGGGGGGGGGGGGGGGGGGGGGGGGGGGGGGGGGGGGGGGGGGGGGGGGGGGGGGGGGGGGGGGGGGGGGGGGGGGGGGGGGGGGGGGGGGGGGGGGGGGGGGGGGGGGGGGGGGGGGGGGGGGGGGGGGGGGGGGGGGGGGGGGGGGGGGGGGGGGGGGGGGGGGGGGGGGGGGGGGGGGGGGGGGGGGGGGGGGGGGGGGGGGGGGGGGGGGGGGGGGGGGGGGGGGGGGGGGGGGGGGGGGGGGGGGGGGGGGGGGGGGGGGGGGGGGGGGGGGGGGGGGGGGGGGGGGGGGGGGGGGGGGGGGGGGGGGGGGGGGGGGGGGGGGGGGGGGGGGGGGGGGGGGGGGGGGGGGGGGGGGGGGGGGGGGGGGGGGGGGGGGGGGGGGGGGGGGGGGGGGGGGGGGGGGGGGGGGGGGGGGGGGGGGGGGGGGGGGGGGGGGGGGGGGGGGGGGGGGGGGGGGGGGGGGGGGGGGGGGGGGGGGGGGGGGGGGGGGGGGGGGGGGGGGGGGGGGGGGGGGGGGGGGGGGGGGGGGGGGGGGGGGGGGGGGGGGGGGGGGGGGGGGGGGGGGGGGGGGGGGGGGGGGGGGGGGGGGGGGGGGGGGGGGGGGGGGGGGGGGGGGGGGGGGGGGGGGGGGGGGGGGGGGGGGGGGGGGGGGGGGGGGGGGGGGGGGGGGGGGGGGGGGGGGGGGGGGGGGGGGGGGGGGGGGGGGGGGGGGGGGGGGGGGGGGGGGGGGGGGGGGGGGGGGGGGGGGGGGGGGGGGGGGGGGGGGGGGGGGGGGGGGGGGGGGGGGGGGGGGGGGGGGGGGGGGGGGGGGGGGGGGGGGGGGGGGGGGGGGGGGGGGGGGGGGGGGGGGGGGGGGGGGGGGGGGGGGGGGGGGGGGGGGGGGGGGGGGGGGGGGGGGGGGGGGGGGGGGGGGGGGGGGGGGGGGGGGGGGGGGGGGGGGGGGGGGGGGGGGGGGGGGGGGGGGGGGGGGGGGGGGGGGGGGGGGGGGGGGGGGGGGGGGGGGGGGGGGGGGGGGGGGGGGGGGGGGGGGGGGGGGGGGGGGGGGGGGGGGGGGGGGGGGGGGGGGGGGGGGGGGGGGGGGGGGGGGGGGGGGGGGGGGGGGGGGGGGGGGGGGGGGGGGGGGGGGGGGGGGGGGGGGGGGGGGGGGGGGGGGGGGGGGGGGGGGGGGGGGGGGGGGGGGGGGGGGGGGGGGGGGGGGGGGGGGGGGGGGGGGGGGGGGGGGGGGGGGGGGGGGGGGGGGGGGGGGGGGGGGGGGGGGGGGGGGGGGGGGGGGGGGGGGGGGGGGGGGGGGGGGGGGGGGGGGGGGGGGGGGGGGGGGGGGGGGGGGGGGGGGGGGGGGGGGGGGGGGGGGGGGGGGGGGGGGGGGGGGGGGGGGGGGGGGGGGGGGGGGGGGGGGGGGGGGGGGGGGGGGGGGGGGGGGGGGGGGGGGGGGGGGGGGGGGGGGGGGGGGGGGGGGGGGGGGGGGGGGGGGGGGGGGGGGGGGGGGGGGGGGGGGGGGGGGGGGGGGGGGGGGGGGGGGGGGGGGGGGGGGGGGGGGGGGGGGGGGGGGGGGGGGGGGGGGGGGGGGGGGGGGGGGGGGGGGGGGGGGGGGGGGGGGGGGGGGGGGGGGGGGGGGGGGGGGGGGGGGGGGGGGGGGGGGGGGGGGGGGGGGGGGGGGGGGGGGGGGGGGGGGGGGGGGGGGGGGGGGGGGGGGGGGGGGGGGGGGGGGGGGGGGGGGGGGGGGGGGGGGGGGGGGGGGGGGGGGGGGGGGGGGGGGGGGGGGGGGGGGGGGGGGGGGGGGGGGGGGGGGGGGGGGGGGGGGGGGGGGGGGGGGGGGGGGGGGGGGGGGGGGGGGGGGGGGGGGGGGGGGGGGGGGGGGGGGGGGGGGGGGGGGGGGGGGGGGGGGGGGGGGGGGGGGGGGGGGGGGGGGGGGGGGGGGGGGGGGGGGGGGGGGGGGGGGGGGGGGGGGGGGGGGGGGGGGGGGGGGGGGGGGGGGGGGGGGGGGGGGGGGGGGGGGGGGGGGGGGGGGGGGGGGGGGGGGGGGGGGGGGGGGGGGGGGGGGGGGGGGGGGGGGGGGGGGGGGGGGGGGGGGGGGGGGGGGGGGGGGGGGGGGGGGGGGGGGGGGGGGGGGGGGGGGGGGGGGGGGGGGGGGGGGGGGGGGGGGGGGGGGGGGGGGGGGGGGGGGGGGGGGGGGGGGGGGGGGGGGGGGGGGGGGGGGGGGGGGGGGGGGGGGGGGGGGGGGGGGGGGGGGGGGGGGGGGGGGGGGGGGGGGGGGGGGGGGGGGGGGGGGCTTGTAATAAATGCTATGATGGCTCTTCTGGGCCTTTATCTATATGAGTTGTTGAGTTATGTTGTGATGCCATGTTGTACTTCACATACTTGCATGTTATTTTTACATGTAACGTGTATTGCTATGTGTGGGATCCGACACCTATTTGTTTATTCTTGGTAGCCTTCCTTATGGGGAAATGTCTCCTAGTGCTTCCACTAAGCCATGGTAGCTCGCTACTGCTCCGGAACACTTAGGTTGGCCGGCATGTATCCTTCTTTGTTCATGTGTCTGTCCCTTCAGGGAAATGTCACGCGTTGTTCCTTTAAGTCCTTGTAGCTTACTACGACTTGGGTTCATACGTTGATGACCGACACGTCACAGTAAATAGATGAAACCCACTAGCATGAGTAGGAGTTGTTTGAGCCATGATGTGCCTACTCATTCATGCTTGTTCGTTATGCCTGCTATGCTTAGAGTCATGTCAGGTCTGATTCATCTGGGATGGATTGGAATGGTGGTAAACATGTCCTGTTGTTGAGAGCTAACTGTGTGAACACAATTTCGTAAAGGTAGCGATGAGGAGGCATGTAGGAGTACATGGTGGGTTGTCTCATTGGGACCGTCCTCAGGAACTGAGTTCCATGTTTGTGATCCAAGACAGTTACTACCATGCATTGGGATACTTAATTGACCCTCTCAACTTATTAATCGCCTTGGTCTCTGTCCAGGTGTTACAACTAGTTTCTGGTGTTTGTAGGATATGTGTTGGAGGCCGTGTGTAGCGTTGACCCTAGCGGTGGACTATGATACTGTAGAGACACGAGGCACGGTGTACCGGGATGACACCCGAACGGTGCTCTTGGGAACTCTGCTCTCATCGTTTGGGGCCGTAGTGGAAACCTTGGCCTGACCTCCTTGCGGATGGAACTCAAATAGGCAATAAACCCGGACTAGAGTCTCGTGTGGTTAGTCAGGTCGTGGCCGACACCCTCGCTGGGCTTTCGCTTGAAGGTTGCCGAGTACATGTCATGTAAACGGCGATAAGTGGTGAGAGCGTGTGTGAAGAATTACACCCCTGCAGGGTTATAAATGATCTATTCGAATAGTCGCATCCGCGGATATGGACTACTTGGAACGCATACATTGTTCATAGATAACTTGAAGTGGATACTCTAAAATGCGCAAGATAAGCGGGAGTGCTATGGATGGCCTTCTCGTGGGGAGACTGGAGCGGATCTATGGTGGTGTATTGATATGGTGAATATGTGGACTCATGTGCGCCACCTCAAAGAAGTTACTAACAATCATAGTTTAGGATAGCCATCGAGTCAGTTGGCTTGTTGCAGTTAAACTCCGCCACCCCCTTTGATGATACTGATGCATATGTAGCTAGTTCTGATGTAAGTCTTGTTGGGTACATTTGTACTCACATTTGCTTAATTTATGTTTTGCAAAGAGACTTCAGTCTCGCTAGTAGTTCTTTGTGGGCTTCGGAAATTAGCTTGGGAATCCAGGACAGAGGTCTGGTTCCTTTGGAGGGTCTTGTAGATAGACAGGCTTTCTAGCCTTCTCTCTTTTCATATGTCTGTACTCAGACATGTTTATGCTTCCGCTTGGCTTGTATGACTTTGAGTGAAGGGTCATGAGACTCGCCGCTTGTAATAAATGCTATGATGGCTCTTCTGGGCCTTTATCTATATGAGTTGTTGAGTTATGTTGTGATGCCATGTTGTACTTCACATACTTGCATGTTATTTTT
>JAAAWM010009710.1:0-2500 GCA_036873465.1 Thinopyrum obtusiflorum
ATGTGACGTTCTCTTGCACTAAGGGATTGAGCATACAAACAAATAAGCACATGGCAACCTCTGCTTCCCTCTGCGAAGGGCCTATCCTTTACTTTTATGCTGTTTGGGGATTTGATTACATGGGACCTTTTCCTTCCTCTAATGGGTATACACATATTTTGGTTGATGTTGATTATGTTGCTAAATGGGTAGAAGCTATTCCAACTAGTAGTCCTGATCACAACACCTCTATTAAAATGCTTAAGGAAGTTATTTTCCCAAGGTTTGGAGTCCCTATATATTTAATGACTAATGGTGGTTCACACTTTATTCATGTGCTTTCCGTAAAATGCTTGCCAAGTATGATGTTAATCATAGAATTGCATCACCTTATCATCCTCAGTCTAGTGGCCAAGTTGAACTTAGTAATAGAGAAATAAACTTAATTTTGCAAAAGACTGTTAATAGGTCCAGGAAGAATTGGTCTAAGAAATTAGATGATGCACTTTGGGCTTATAGAACAGCATATAAAAATCCTATGGGTATGTCTCCTTATAAAATGGTTTGTGGGAAAGCTTGTCATTTGCCTCTTGAGTTCGAACATAAAGCATTTTGGGCAGTTAAAGAATTCAATTATGATTTCAAACTTGCCAGGGAAAAGAGGTTATTTGATATAAGCTCATTAGATGAATGGAGAACCCAAGCCTATGAAAATGCAAAATTATTCAAAGAAAAAGTTAAAAGATGGCATGAAAAAAGAATTCAAAAGCATGAGTTTAAAGTCGGAGAATATGTTCTTTTATACAACTCTCATTTCAGATTGTTTGCAGGAAAACTCCTCTTGAAATGGGAAGGCCCATATGTCATCAAGGAGGTTTACCGGTCTGGAGCCATCAAAATGAATAATCCTGAAGGTACTAACCCGAAGGTTGTCAATGGGCAACGAATAAAGCATTATATCTCAGGTACGCCAATTAATGTTGAAAGTAATATTATCCAAACTTTGACACCGGAACAACACATAAAAGAGTCCTTCCGGAACACTCCAGAATCATGAAAATAAAGAGGTACATGATACGGTAAGTAAACGGACTCCGAAAAATCGACAAAAATATATTTTATCAGTTTTGGAATATTTAGAATTTTGGGAATAAAGAAACTTCCAGGAAGCATCCCCTGGTGGGCACAATACACCAGGGCGCGCCAGGCAAGCCTCGCGTGCCCAGGTGGGTTGTGCCCACCTGGGACACCTTCCGTACTCTATTTTTCTCCCGTATGCTTGTCCTCCAAGATAAAAAAATCTATATATATACTTCCCGAACCTGTTGATCACCGTATCGCAGAGAAATCCTCTGTTCTCTTTTCTTGTTGTTTCTGTTCAGTTTTATCAAGCCAGGCATCATGTCTTCTTGCTCCTCCAACAACATGGAAGAAGATGCTTGGTTGATGAAGATCGAGACGAAGCGGGAGGAGCCTATGGACGTCGTCAAGGGAGACAAGGGCAAGAAAGCTACCTTAGATCCATCCCCGGTGGCAGCACAAGCACTGCTGGCCGAGGAGGAGGAAGAGGATATCCTTAAGCCCTACCTTACTCACCTTACTCCTGCTGAGATTGAAGCTTTCCGTGTTATTGAAATAGTTCGCATACAGAATAAGTATCTCACTTGCGAAAATATTCTGCATCAAGAGCATATCATCCATCTCCGGGGCGTCATCCGTCGATTGGAGAATCTCTTGATCCTTAAGGATAGGATCGCTTCATCACCACCGTCATCTTCTTCACCACCAAAGGAGAACTGAGTATCGGGTATGTGCACTCCCCTTGGCTTCCGCCAAGCTTGGGGGAGGTGCCCCGGTATCGTATCATCCCACTATCTTTTTTCTTTTACTTATTTTAGTTCAATCTTTTTTCTTTAGATGAATAAAAGTTAGTTCGATCCTTTATTCTTTAGGGGTTTGCTTAGTGATCTATCCTTGTAATCGTGTGCAAGTAATATAATAAAGTTTAGTTTGAGTTTTTGCTTTCTTTACTTTCATGTTGCAAATAAAAGAAAGGAAATAAGAAAGGAAAAAGAGAAAGGAAATAAATAAAAGGAAAGAAATAATTCAATAAGATTATATACTAATCCTATGGTAGGTGATGGCACCACATAAGGAAAAGTATAAGTAGAAAATTTGATTAGAGATTGACAAACATAGCATTAGTCAATGATGCAACTCATGAAAGAATTAATAAGGGAAGAGAAGATTCACATATAAATATAGTATCCTAGAAATCTTTTGTGATTGTTAGCCCTCATCAAAATATTATATGCCAAAATTGTTGATGTTGGACAAGGAATACAACTTAATGGTTTATGTTTCTTTATATTCACATAGAAGTCATATTGTCATACATCCTTCAACATGTGGTGCTTGCCCCTATCTTGCTAGCCAAAAATTCCGCACTAAGTAGAGATACTACTTGTGCATCAAAAACCCTTAAACCCAAATCTGGGGGGGGGGGGGGGGGGGGGGGGGG
>JAAAWM010009710.1:7500-17500 GCA_036873465.1 Thinopyrum obtusiflorum
AAAGCAGGCGCAGACAATGGAATAACATCACGAGTTTTAACACTATAGACCAGGTTGTAAGGAATGGCAATGCCAGGACAATCATGTGCAAGAAAGTGATGGTGTTCCATGGCTGCACGGTCTAGGTAAACCTTGGTCAGAGGGTAATCATGAGGGCGTATCGCAACCTCGAAGTGAGTTGCCAAACGAGTGGCAAAAATCCCACCATGTATTTTACCCTGGGATTTATTAAGATGCAGGCGACGAGCCATGATAGCTCCCAAGCTATGCGTGTTGTCGCCCTCCAGTGCACGACGTAAAACAACAAGGTCTGGTGAACTAAGTGCACCCACCTTCTCCCTAGCAAGCAAGCATTTGGTAATAAAAAGTGCAAAGTAACGAACAGCAGGAAAATGTAAGCCATCGGTAGTGATGGCTGACACTCCTCTCTCATCTCCCACTGTCAAAGTGCGATAAAAATCCTCAAACCCAGCCGGTCTAGGCTCGGCTAAGCTTCCATCAGAAGGGATCATGCATATGTCACAAAACTCAATAAGTGGTATCTGATGGTTTTCAGCATATAAATCAAAGCTCACTTCAGGAGGATTATTTCTAGGCAAGAAAGTAAAGCTCTGAACAAAGATGTTTGTGAGGATTTGGTGCTGGTCACACTCATCTACGATGAAGTCGGTGAGGCCAGCATTGGCAATATATTGCGTGAACTCCTCAAGAATTCCAGCCTCTTGCAGGAACGGGGTGTGCGGCCATTCGCACGGCCGTACCTCCGCCAACCTCCAAGGGTGAAGATCACTGTCTGAAGACTCCCCAATAACACCCTTGGAGTTCTTCTGAGAGCCAAACTTCCTGAAGATATTCATGGGGGGGGGGGGGGGGGGGGGGGGGGGGGGGGGGGGGGGGGGGGGGGGGGGGGGGGGGGGGGGGGGGGGGGGGGGGGGGGGGGGGGGGGGGGGGGGGGGGGGGGGGGGGGGGGGGGGGGGGGGGGGGGGGGGGGGGGGGGGGGGGGGGGGGGGGGGGGGGGGGGGGGGGGGGGGGGGGGGGGGGGGGGGGGGGGGGGGGGGGGGGGGGGGGGGGGGGGGGGGGGGGGGGGGGGGGGGGGGGGGGGGGGGGGGGGGGGGGGGGGGGGGGGGGGCCTTCTTCGATCCTGTGTCTGTCCCTTCGGGGAAATGTCACGCGGTGTCTTTCAGAGTCCTGTTAGCCTACTACAGCCCGGATTCCCGGAGTCCTGCTAGCCCAGTTGCTACAGCCCGAATTCACTCGCTGATGACCGACACGTTCGTTGCTAGGTCATGTATGCCTGTCCCTGTAAGTTAGTGCCACTTTGGGTTCACGACTAGTCATGTCGGCCCGGGTTCTCTGTCATATGGATGCTAGCGACACTATCATATACGTGAGACAAAAGGCGCAAACTATCCCGGGCCAGGTAAGGTGGCACCCGTGGGAATACCGTGCGTGAGGCCGCAAAGTGATATGATGTGTTACATGCTAGATCAATGTGGCTTAGGATCGGGGTCCTGACAGCTTTGGTATCAGAGCCTGACTGCCTGTAGGATTACCAAGCCAAAATGGTCGAAGTTGAGTCTAGAAATGCTTTAGCTATATAAGGGAATTGATTGTGGGAGGGAACGTAAGGCTCTTTTTACTCCTTATACCTTATGTCCTTCTGATCTGAGTCATCCTCTTCTCTTCAACAGGGATTAAGAACTAGGCTTCTCATCCTTCTATCAGGATCACGTGTTACTAATCCGTAGACTCTTAGGATTGTTGGTCTCAAGCCTCAATTCAGTTTCTACTACCCCAGTGTGTTGTTAGTTGGACTTGGAACCTTGATATTGTGATGTTGAGTGGTTATGCCACCATTTTGCAAGATGTCTCAAATCTTTTTCGAGCATTTACAGCCGTTATGCTGTCCGAGTCATTCTAGGTTTCTAAACAATCTGATGCATTTGCAAATCCTTCCTCCGTTCCCGATGTCCTTTTGGTCAGAATAAGCACACTAACCAGTGAGTTGAGGTACTCTGTTGCCTCGACATATATGTTGGAGCTATTATTATGACCCTAGGTGTCTTAGAGGATCACCACGTAATCTAGCCATGTTTTGTGTTCCCAGTGTGATGATTCTAGCCATCATTCTCGAAAAGCATCCCGTGATGCTACTTAGTAGTAGGTATTCTACTCCTGGGTTCTTGAACCCGAGATTCACCCTACTTATTTCATGTTGATTGTGTTTGCTAGTTCCTTTAGGATATTAGTAACCTTTGCGATAGTCCTCGAGAGGTACGTGGTATTTCCTTCTTCCAAATACCAAGAACTGCTTATGGTGGAAGTTCTTTTGAACCAAAAGATCACAACCAGAGTGCTCTTAATGAGTTCTCCATTCATAGTTGTGACTCTGCCAGTTCTACCTTTCTGCATGGGTTATCCGGAAGAAATATGTTGAACTCGTTCGACATGTCAATCCATGCATCCACAACTCAGAAAAATCATATGTTCCTTTGAGTTGTCCCTCTTTGGTTGTTATCTGACCTCCGTCTATCATTTGATAGTTAAGAGCGTGTCATGCATTCATGCTCATTGATGCCTATTATTCTGTGGTCCGCCAAGCCATTTTACTCCGGAATGACTAGGAGAAACAAACTCCAGTACCCCATCCACATCTAGGATTGGGTCAAAGTAGTTGTATTCCGCAGATCAAATTGCCAATCCAGCTTTTGCTCTGTTCTACCCTTGAGTATTACCCCCTTTATGTCAGGATTGTCATGAGAATTGCACCACCTCTTATGAATTCTTGACGCAGTGATACTTCTCGCCATCATTATTTCATTCCTCGGTTCGGTGTTATTGTAACCGGAATGCCGACAAGTGAACTGCGATGTGTGGAATCAATATTGCAGCAACTCCATTGCTTGGTAGTTAATGGACAATAATCTCATTCTTAGCGTGTTGATTATTGAATCATCATTCTAAGATAGATTGTGCTACCTAGTCCTTATTTCTGGTGCACACTTCGATCGACGACATGGAATTTGTCAAATCCCTTGCTCCTTTGATCACATCGTCTTGCCTCAAAAGCAAGATTGTTCTCGAGCTTAGTAACATATCGGTGGTTCATGATTTTCCGATTATCTTCTTGGAAGTGTCACCAGGTTGTCCCCTGACTGTTATGTTGAGCTCGTGGTTAGTTGGTTTTCTTATAAACCACCCCTTCTCCAAGAATCTGTGTTGGATATCCCTGAGCTAGTTGGTTGAGCTAGACAACAACTTGGAGAGTTCGAAGATGAAAGCTTGTCCCGCTTAGTTCATCTCCATAGGGATATCCTTGTGTTTGTGTGTTTGTTGAAGAAAGATGATATCTTCATCGATTGATCCTTGTGATCAATTGTCGGCGCTATTGTCTTATCCAATCTTTGATTTGCGCATGGGCTATCGTCAAATCAATTCAG
This sequence comes from Thinopyrum obtusiflorum, assembly GCA_036873465.1. Taxonomy (NCBI): domain Eukaryota; kingdom Viridiplantae; phylum Streptophyta; class Magnoliopsida; order Poales; family Poaceae; genus Thinopyrum; species Thinopyrum obtusiflorum. Next base: position 10,941 of record JAAAWM010009710.1, read on the forward strand.
AACCAACGATAATCGTAATGTTGTCTTACTCGTGGTTGATCCCTCGAGCATACACCATTACATCTTTTGGTCTGACCAATACTATCATATTGTTCACATAATGGTGGAATTCCAGTGATATGGAAATTCCGATGAGTTGCTGTTGAGCCCATCAGCAGCATTTTATCTCCTCCATGATTCATGTTGAACATTAAGCTAGTGTTGGAAACTTGTGTTAGAATTTTCTTCATGTCCCGTTCATGAAGGATATGTTTGGATGAAAGGAGTGACTTCCTCTAATTCGTGTGCATTTGATGCAAGTTGCCGCCATGGATTCGAGAAAGCTTGTTTTTGCTTCCTTTGGAATCATCCCGAGTCAGTCATGCATGTGCGAAGTACTCTATGGTTTGACAGGTTGGCCGCCTCCATTCCATATGTGTTTCCTAGCACGCCAAGCCACTGATTGATTTGTTCAAGGAGAAGAAGCTCCTTCATAAGAGCTAATCATATGACTTATGCAAGGACTTCGTTATCCGCAATGATGGTTCCCAACCAGAACTCGGTAGTGTTTTATTGTAAGACTACTATGTGGTCATGCTTGTCTGGGACAGTGTGTTCACATGTATGTAGCAGAACCAGCTCATGTTTTGGAGCTTGCTATCGTAGTTCATCCCCCGAGAATCTCGCAATGTCATCTCATCGAATTGTGTTGCAAACTTTCTTTTGCAGACATATTGAGTCTGAAGTATCCTGTTACTAACCAGATCTGAATCTCAGGCAGATATGATGGTTGGAACATTTCCCAAGAACTATAATATTGGACTCTCTGTAACCGGGAAAGTGGATGTTGTGGCTACCCCACCTAGCCAGAAGGCCAACTATTGTAGTATCTTGATTCAGCAATTTAGCCACCTTCCCATGAGGATGTCATATGACTTATTCTAGAAGTTGTTCCTTATGGATCCCTTGTGTTTCCGAAGTTCGACCCTTACTTGATGGCCATGTTGATGCTTTTAAGCATGATCGTGGTACCTAGAACATCAAGGAGAACATTAGAAGCGGAGTGCTAAATGTCTCTCGGCCGATCATCCAGATTTTGTTTCCTTGGCATCGCTAAGGTGAAATCTGAGAAAGTGTTGTCTTCCTTTGCATCTGCATCATCCATCACTATTCATCATGGTAGTATGATGTGTTGCCAGGATCCTCGGGACGGATGTTGGTAAGACCTTGATGAGTAAGGAAATGCTCAAGTTCTTGAGAGCACGCTCAGTCACTGGGTTATATCCTCGGCATCATCTGGAATGTACTTTCCATTTGCCGAGTTGTCTTATAACTCTAGTTCTCTTTCCGATCTGAGTATGCCATTTCTTCAAACTCCTTCAAACTATCGTTTGTATTTTTTCCTTGGGCTGGTATAAAGTGTTTCAATGATCTTTGTATCAAAAGTAATTCTTTTTGCCACTCAAGGGAATACTTCTATGAGTCACCTTCCCCAAGGTGTCCCGTTATGGAATCATGGAAATTGTCTCCTCGCTACTTGAAACCAGACACCATCTTACTCAAGCGTGGAGTTGTTGCTTACCAGACTGAACTCTCGTCATCTATTTCTTTCCATTCCACTGATATGTGTATTGCGTCTCAGCTTGAGAGACGTTCCAACATCTCATTCCATGACTTGATCGTGAGTTGCTCGATCTTTAAGAAGATCAATTCCTATAGAGTCTCTTTCTGTCATCATCGTGTTGGATGAAAATCTCGAGAGCAAAGACGTCAAGGTCAATATGAAGCAATGAATCAACATCCTCAAGAAGGGCGATTGGATCATGAAGTTTGTGCCAGTTCCATGTCCCATCTGTCTTCTTACCTCACGTCTTGAATCTCGGGACGAGATTCTTGTTTAGTGGGGGTGAGTTGTCACAGCCCTAGAATGTTGCTTGTAAATAGTTGCATCAGAGTGCATTATGCATCATGTCTAAATTCCAGTGAAATTGAATTGAGGGAATTCTCAAGCCTCAAAAATCTTTTAAAAATGATCAACATTGAAATTGTTCAAATGAGCCCAACAAAAATGTTCCTGTTAATCTCTGAAGATATTGGCAAGAGCTAAAACTCAAACCAATATTTTTTGAATCTCAGAAATGAGTATTTTGGGACTTTGAATCATACCAATAATTATTTGAATTGGATTTATATTCATAATAACTAGTTTATGAATCCAATAATTCTGAAAAATGGTGAGTGGCTCTGAATATATTATATCTAGCCACATGAAAATTTTCAGAAGCTAAGAAAATGGTTTGGTTTTTGAACTAAACCAAAACAAATTGCAGAAATAGAAAAAAACAGAAAAGGGAAAGGGAAAGGTTTTACCTGGCCTTACCTGAAGCCAGCCCAGCTGGCAGCCCAGCCAACAGGCCAGCCACCAGAGCCGCCACCGTCTCCCACCTCACGCCAGAAGGACGCGAGGCGTGTGGCCACCGCGCGCCGGCACGCGCCCGTGCCACCTCCACCTTGCCCGCGTGCCCCCTCGGCGGCCTGGACGACCCTGGAGTCGCAACACACCCCCTGACCTCTCTCTCTCACCCACGGCCTCTCCCCTCCCCTCTGCTCTCTCTCTCACGGCTGCCCGAACAAGCCGGAGTGCGCCGCCATAAAGCACCGCGCCCACCGCCGTCCCTTGCACCGTGGCCGTGACCTCTAGCTCCGCATCGACGCCATGAAGCTCCAAGCCGAACAACGCGCCCGCGGATGCCCTGCAACCTCGTCACCATCGCCATCTTCCTCGTCTGCTCCGACGAACACCGTCGACCGATTCGTCGCCGTCCAAGCTTCGGGGGGGGGGGGGGGGGGGGGGGGGGGGGGGGGGGGGGGGGGGGGGGGGGGGGGGGGGGGGGGGGGGGGGGGGGGGGGGGGGGGGGGGGGGGGGGGGGGGGGGGGGGGGGGGGGGGGGGGGGGGGGGGGGGGGGGGGGGGGGGGGGGGGGGGGGGGGGGGGGGGGGGGGGGGGGGGGGGGGGGGGGGGGGGGGGGGGGGGGGGGGGGGGGGGGGGGGGGGGGGGGGGGGGTGAGCGACACCCCGGCCGGATCTCCTTGCGGATGGAACCCGAATAGGCGATAAACCTGGATGACAGACTTGTGTGGTTAGTCAGGTTGTGGCCGACTCCCTCGCCAGGCTTCCGCTTGAAGGTTGCCGAGATACACGACGTGTACATGGTGGTAAGTGGCGAGAGCGTGTGTGAAGAAGTACACCCCTGCAGGGTTAGAGGTTCTTGCCTCTGAGCACCTTCGCTTGTTCCAGTGGCACCAGCAAGCTCCCCAAGCTCCTAGGAGTTCGCCCAGCCGCTTATCTCGCTCGCTAGCCAAGCGTAGCGCCCCGCCGTGCTAAGCCGTAGCTCCGGCCGCCGCTTCTGCCCACCACCGTCGCCGCGACACGCCGTCCCCAGCAACCCCGCTTGCACCATTGGATGCGGCCGAGTGCCAGCTTTCCAACGGGACCGACCGCGGCCCAAACCGCTGCCTGTAGCGCGAGCCCGAGCAACTCCGGCGACCCTCCGCCGTCGGCTTTGGTCGCTGGCGTTAAGCCGCTGACGTGGCACACTTAATTAGCCTAATGACAATCTAATTGACCTCCTAGGTCACTGACAGCGGGCCCCACGATGGGTCAAAGCTGAGTCAACGCGGGGTTAAACCGGAGTTTAACACTGTCTCAATGACATGCGGGTCCCACCCGTCAGGTTTGACCATGGTTGACCGCTGATGTCACTATGACACACTGTTGATGTCATAAATACATTTGCTAGGATTTTCTTATTTAGAAATAAATCTGAAAATTCCAGAAAATGTTTAAAACTTCAAAAAATCATAGGAAATAATCTATAACTCAGATTGAAATAAGTTATATATGAAAAATGATCAGAAAAATCCAAAGAATCTGAATATGGCATTTTCATGCATGTTTGAACAAGTTAACCCCATTGAATAGGACAATTCATGATTATGGAATAAATGGTAATTAGTTTTGGAGTTGGAATTTGCTATAGGTTTGAATTCCACTTCAATGAATATGACTAATTGTTGCACTAGGTCAATTCAGTACTTTAATATGACATATCATTCATATGAATGTGCATTGCATTGATTGTGGTTCCTTTTGTGTTTACCGGTGGTTGTTCCCTCTTAGTAGACGATGTTTCCGACGACGTGATCGATGACACCGATGAAGAGCTATACTATCTTCAGAAGTGCCAGGCAAGCAAAACCCCCTTGTTCATTCTGATACAATCCCACTCTCTCGCTCCTGCTCTCTTTTACTGCATTAGGACAACACCGTTTCAACTGTTACATGCTGCGGTAGCTGAACCCCTTTCCTCTGCATGACCTGTCATTGCCACAGTAAATAGATGAAACCCACTAGCATGAGTAGGAGTTGTTTGAGCCCTGATGTGCCTACTCATTCATGCTTGTTTGTCATGCCTGCTATTGCCTAGAGTTGAGTCAGGTCTGATTCATCGGGGATGAATTAGAGGTGTGTGAACATGTCCTACTGTTGTGGGCTAAGTGTGTGAACACGATTTGGTAAAGGTATTGGTGAGAGGCCATGTAGGAGTACATGGTGGGTTGTCTCAGGGGGGGGGGGGGGGGGGGGGGGGGGGGGGGGGGGGGGGGGGGGGGGGGGGGGGGGGGGGGGGGGGGGGGGGGGGGGGGGGGGGGGGGGGGGGGGGGGGGGGGGGGGGGGGGGGGGGGGGGGGGGGGGGGGGGGGGGGGGGGGGGGGGGGGGGGGGGGGGGGGGGGGGGGGGGGGGGGGGGGGGGGGGGGGGGGGGGGGGGGGGGGGGGGGGGGGGGGGGGGGGGGGGGGGGGGGGGGGGGGGGGGGGGGGGGGGGGGGGGGGGGGGGGGGGGGGGGGGGGGGGGGGGGGGGGGGGGGGGGGGGGGGGGGGGGGGGGGGGGGGGGGGGGGGGGGGGGGGGGGGGGGGGGGGGGGGGGGGGGGGGGGGGGGGGGGGGGGGGGGGGGGGGGGGGGGGGGGGGGGGGGGGGGGGGGGGGGGGGGGGGGGGGGGGGGGGGGGGGGGGGGGGGGGGGGGGGGGGGGGGGGGGGGGGGGGGGGGGGGGGGGGGGGGGGGGGGGGGGGGGGGGGGGGGGGGGGGGGGGGGGGGGGGGGGGGGGGGGGGGGGGGGGGGGGGGGGGGGGGGGGGGGGGGGGGGGGGGGGGGGGGGGGGGGGGGGGGGGGGGGGGGGGGGGGGGGGGGGGGGGGGGGGGGGGGGGGGGGGGGGGGGGGGGGGGGGGGGGGGGGGGGGGGGGGGGGGGGGGGGGGGGGGGGGGGGGGGGGGGGGGGGGGGGGGGGGGGGGGGGGGGGGGGGGGGGGGGGGGGGGGGGGGGGGGGGGGGGGGGGGGGGGGGGGGGGGGGGGGGGGGGGGGGGGGGGGGGGGGGGGGGGGGGGGGGGGGGGGGGGGGGGGGGGGGGGGGGGGGGGGGGGGGGGGGGGGGGGGGGGGGGGGGGGGGGGGGGGGGGGGGGGGGGGGGGGGGGGGGGGGGGGGGGGGGGGGGGGGGGGGGGGGGGGGGGGGGGGGGGGGGGGGGGGGGGGGGGGGGGGGGGGGGGGGGGGGGGGGGGGGGGGGGGGGGGGGGGGGGGGGGGGGGGGGGGGGGGGGGGGGGGGGGGGGGGGGGGGGGGGGGGGGGGGGGGGGGGGGGGGGGGGGGGGGGGGGGGGGGGGGGGGGGGGGGGGGGGGGGGGGGGGGGGGGGGGGGGGGGGGGGGGGGGGGGGGGGGGGGGGGGGGGGGGGGGGGGGGGGGGGGGGGGGGGGGGGGGGGGGGGGGGGGGGGGGGGGGGGGGGGGGGGGGGGGGGGGGGGGGGGGGGGGGGGGGGGGGGGGGGGGGGGGGGGGGGGGGGGGGGGGGGGGGGGGGGGGGGGGGGGGGGGGGGGGGGGGGGGGGGGGGGGGGGGGGGGGGGGGGGGGGGGGGGGGGGGGGGGGGGGGGGGGGGGGGGGGGGGGGGGGGGGGGGGGGGGGGGGGGGGGGGGGGGGGGGGGGGGGGGGGGGGGGGGGGGGGGGGGGGGGGGGGGGGGGGGGGGGGGGGGGGGGGGGGGGGGGGGGGGGGGGGGGGGGGGGGGGGGGGGGGGGGGGGGGGGGGGGGGGGGGGGGGGGGGGGGGGGGGGGGGGGGGGGGGGGGGGGGGGGGGGGGGGGGGGGGGGGGGGGGGGGGGGGGGGGGGGGGGGGGGGGGGGGGGGGGGGGGGGGGGGGGGGGGGGGGGGGGGGGGGGGGGGGGGGGGGGGGGGGGGGGGGGGGGGGGGGGGGGGGGGGGGGGGGGGGATATAAAATGATTTTTATGGAGAAAAAGGTAGTCCGCTCCACTATATACAATGGAGCCTGCCTGCCTGGTTTGTCTCTCTTCAGAGTATCTCAAACAAGGCTGCGGTGGCCTCTCTCTCTCTCTCACCGTTGGTCACTGATCCGGCCGCATCCCGTCCGCCGGCGGAAAGGGAGGACGTGCATCATTTCTCCATTCGATGGCGCCGAGGTAGCACGTCCCGATCTGCGGTACACGTCGTTCTCTCTGACCAAGCTCCGGTGTGGTATGGCCTACGCCACCTGC
>JAAAWM010009710.1:22500-27110 GCA_036873465.1 Thinopyrum obtusiflorum
GGCAAATCCGAGCACTACTGGTCGTTGGATATCATCTACATTCCACCAGATTCTCCCACACATGTACAATCTAGAAGACTCCATGGTTGAACTTAAGCATAATGCACAAACCTCAAAACGCAAGCAGGGGGGGGGGGGGGGGGGGGGGGGGGGGGGGGGGGGGGGGGGGGGGGGGGGGGGGGGGGGGGGGGGGGGGGGGGGGGGGGGGGGGGGGGGGGGGGGGGGGGGGGGGGGGGGGGGGGGGGGGGGGGGGGGGGGGGGGGGGGGGGGGGGGGGGGGGGGGGGGGGGGGGGGGGGGGGGGGGGGGGGGGGGGGGGGGGGGGGGGGGGGGGGGGGGGGGGGGGGGGGGGGGGGGGGGGGGGGGGGGGGGGGGGGGGGGGGGGGGGGGGGGGGGGGGGGGGGGGGGGGGGGGGGGGGGGGGGGGGGGGGGGGGGGGGGGGGGGGGGGGGGGGGGGGGGGGGGGGGGGGGGGGGGGGGGGGGGGGGGGGGGGGGGGGGGGGGGGGGGGGGGGGGGGGGGGGGGGGGGGGGGGGGGGGGGGGGGGGGGGGGGGGGGGGGGGGGGGGGGGGGGGGGGGGGGGGGGGGGGGGGGGGGGGGGGGGGGGGGGGGGGGGGGGGGGGGGGGGGGGGGGGGGGGGGGGGGGGGGGGGGGGGGGGGGGGGGGGGGGGGGGGGGGGGGGGGGGGGGGGGGGGGGGGGGGGGGGGGGGGGGGGGGGGGGGGGGGGGGGGGGGGGGGGGGGGGGGGGGGGGGGGGGGGGGGGGGGGGGGGGGGGGGGGGGGGGGGGGGGGGGGGGGGGGGGGGGGGGGGGGGGGGGGGGGGGGGGGGGGGGGGGGGGGGGGGGGGGGGGGGGGGGGGGGGGGGGGGGGGGGGGGGGGGGGGGGGGGGGGGGGGGGGGGGGGGGGGGGGGGGGGGGGGGGGGGGGGGGGGGGGGGGGGGGGGGGGGGGGGGGGGGGGGGGGGGGGGGGGGGGGGGGGGGGGGGGGGGGGGGGGGGGGGGGGGGGGGGGGGGGGGGGGGGGGGGGGGGGGGGGGGGGGGGGGGGGGGGGGGGGGGGGGGGGGGGGGGGGGGGGGGGGGGGGGGGGGGGGGGGGGGGGGGGGGGGGGGGGGGGGGGGGGGGGGGGGGGGGGGGGGGGGGGGGGGGGGGGGGGGGGGGGGGGGGGGGGGGGGGGGGGGGGGGGGGGGGGGGGGGGGGGGGGGGGGGGGGGGGGGGGGGGGGGGGGGGGGGGGGGGGGGGGGGGGGGGGGGGGGGGGGGGGGGGGGGGGGGGGGGGGGGGGGGGGGGGGGGGGGGGGGGGGGGGGGGGGGGGGGGGGGGGGGGGGGGGGGGGGGGGGGGGGGGGGGGGGGGGGGGGGGGGGGGGGGGGGGGGGGGGGGGGGGGGGGGGGGGGGGGGGGGGGGGGGGGGGGGGGGGGGGGGGGGGGGGGGGGGGGGGGGGGGGGGGGGGGGGGGGGGGGGGGGGGGGGGGGGGGGGGGGGGGGGGGGGGGGGGGGGGGGGGGGGGGGGGGGGGGGGGGGGGGGGGGGGGGGGGGGGGGGGGGGGGGGGGGGGGGGGGGGGGGGGGGGGGGGGGGGGGGGGGGGGGGGGGGGGGGGGGGGGGGGGGGGGGGGGGGGGGGGGGGGGGGGGGGGGGGGGGGGGGGGGGGGGGGGGGGGGGGGGGGGGGGGGGGGGGGGGGGGGGGGGGGGGGGGGGGGGGGGGGGGGGGGGGGGGGGGGGGGGGGGGGGGGGGGGGGGGGGGGGGGGGGGGGGGGGGGGGGGGGGGGGGGGGGGGGGGGGGGGGGGGGGGGGGGGGGGGGGGGGGGGGGGGGGGGGGGGGGGGGGGGGGGGGGGGGGGGGGGGGGGGGGGGGGGGGGGGGGGGGGGGGGGGGGGGGGGGGGGGGGGGGGGGGGGGGGGGGGGGGGGGGGGGGGGGGGGGGGGGGGGGGGGGGGGGGGGGGGGGGGGGGGGGGGGGGGGGGGGGGGGGGGGGGGGGGGGGGGGGGGGGGGGGGGGGGGGGGGGGGGGGGGGGGGGGGGGGGGGGGGGGGGGGGGGGGGGGGGGGGGGGGGGGGGGGGGGGGGGGGGGGGGGGGGGGGGGGGTGTGCTTAGTGATATGCTCCAAAACCCTCAACTACTTTCCCATATCCACAAATGACCTAAACCCTAAGCCAAACTCGGTCATACCGATTCTTTCTATCCGGCGCCACTGAGTTTCACTTGTCATAAGCCACTGCCAAACCCTAGCAATTCGGTTCTACCGATAGGGATCTCGGTCTCACCGAGATGCGATTGCAAACTCTCTGTTTCCCTTTCGTAACTTTTCGGTCCCACCGAAAGAGCGGATCGGCCCCACCGAGATTGCAATGTAAATTCAGTGTTTCCTTTTTGTAACTTTTTGGTCTCACCGAAAGAGCAAATCGGTCCCACCGAGTTTGCCTGACCAACTCTCTGGTTAGCTAATTACCAAAATCGGTCTCACCGAGTTTGTGTAATCGGTCTCACCGAGATTACGTTATGCCCAAACACTAACCATATCGGTCCTACCGAGTTGCATGTCAGTCCCACCGAAAATCTCTAACGGTCACTAGGTTTACCTTTTCGGTCTGACCGAGTTTGTTGATTCGGTCCCACCGAAATTGGAAAACTATGTGTAACGGTTGGATTTTGTGTGGAGGCTAAGACCGTAGCCAAAGTGCTTGGAAAGGCTTCCATCATGGAAGAAGAGGAAGAAGAAGAGGTAGCTGCACCAGCACCTAAAGCACCTAAGCTTATGGGTGATGCTATAAGATCAGGGGCTGCCACATCTAAGCCCAAAGAAGCACCCAAAGCTGCCTCCAAGCCCAAGTCTACACCAAAGAGAAATACAAGGAGCATACCTGCAACTAAGAAGAACAAGGCCCCAGTGCCTGAAGCTGCTGAAGAAGATGATGAAGAGCAAGTTCTCAGAAAACTCAAGCCCAAGATCCCAGACCACAACGATGCTCATCCTGTGGCTGAGGATATGAAGCTCAGGAGAGACTCAGGGCTGAGGAAGTGGAGAGAAGCAGATCCATATGCTTCAAGGAGGAGGACTGCTGTTGACTACAGGTTCCACACTAAGGAACAACAGGACTTCTATGAGACAGTGCTGCTTGATAAGAAGCCAATAGTCTATGATATGAGATGAGTTGATTGGGAGTACATCAAGGACAATGAGGAACACTATCCCGATGTGATTGACAGTTTCAATGCTTGTGGAGTAGCAGACTTTGTTGGGCAGAAGCTCACAAAGTGGAACGAGGAGCTTATCATGCAGTTCTACTCCACAGCACACTTTTATCCAGATGGGAGGATTGTATGGATGTCAGAAGGAACCAGATATCAGTCAACAATTGCTGAGTGGGCACATCTCATCAATGCCCCAGAGGAGCATGAGGATGACTTGGATATCTATGCCAAGAAGAAGATGGACCACAACTCCATGTCCAATATGTACAAGGAAATTCCAAATGAAGCACTTGATACTTTCAAGTTTGGCTCAGTGCATTATCTTTTGTCAGGGCTGCCAACTATCAATTGGATCTTGAGGCACACCTTATTGCCCAAGTCTGGAGATCACAAGATGGTCAGAGGCCATGCAATCAATTTGCTTCATGTATTTGATGTGCCACAGAAGTTCAAGGTGATGAGCCTCATGGTAGAGACAATCAAGAGGACAGCAGCAGACCAGAAGAGGAGCTGTGGATATGCCCCACAAATTCAGGAGTTAATCAACTCAAAGATGGGCACAGGCATATACTCATTGGACAAGGAACACCTGCCCATCCGTCCAGATTTTGAAGATAATCAAGTTGTTATGACTGAGAATGAACCATCGTCTGCCCAAGCACAAGCAAAGAAGGAGAAGGCAAGAAAGGAGAAAGCTGCCAAGATGCCAACTCAAGAGGAGGCATCTGAGTATTTCTTGAAAACCAAACAAGACCAGCTTGGTTACCTAATTGCATCCACCCTGTGGATTGAGAAAGGACTAGCCACCCTAACTCAGAACCAGGCAAGCCTAGAGAGAATCATGGAACAAAAGTTCTATGACTTGGATGTCAAGGTGACAGAGATTCAGACTGCAGTGGAGCAGCTCCAGGATGACATGCAGGAGAGGAGAGGCAGGACTACAACTGATGCATTTGCCAGAGTGCCAAGAGCTTAGAGATCACATGCAGTGCCAGTTGCTGACACCAGAGCCACCACTTCTGCACTAGCTACAGCCTCAGTTCCACCAGCTCCAGCATCTACTTCAGCCTCGACTCCGACCACGTCTACAGAAGGCTTTGTCCTTGGTGTGCTTCGGACTCCACCACCACCTGAAGATCAAGCCTGAGCGTCGATCTAGCACTATGCATTTTCTAGGAACTTTTTGGTATCTTGTTGCCAAAGGGGGAGAAAATGTATAGATCATAGGCTTCGAGAGAGAGTGTTGCTTTTATTCTCTCTTGTTTTATTTGGTGGTTTTTCGAACTTTGTTTGCTTTTGAGTGCTTGAGATACTATGTCATTGCTCGTGAGACATTGATGATCATGTGTTTGATCATAAGCTACACTTATGCATGCTTGATATATCTTATCTATCTTATGTGATCATTCACTATTCTTGGTGATGAGTGCATGTA
>JAAAWM010009711.1:0-27120 GCA_036873465.1 Thinopyrum obtusiflorum
CCGGTCCCATTGTCCTCTTTCCTCTGTTATGAATCCCCGCAAATCCCCAAATCCCCAATCTCCAAAGCCCCCCAAATTGAAAACGCAAAGAACTGTAGACATACCTGAAGGCGTCCATGTAGCGACGTCGTGCGAGGCCTCGGGCACGGCGCCATCGACCCACTGTACAAAGCCAGCACCAGCCAACAGCATTGGCGGATACTCCCCACCACTCTGGGAACCATGGCCGCGACGCAGTCGGCGCATCGTCGGATTGATGCACATGAGCGCCGGCGAACAAGCCAGCTGTGCCGTCATGGTTTCCGGCTGGTTGCTGCCCCGGTGTGCTTCGAGGAGGTGTTCAGGAGAAACCTGGCCGGTATGAGCACGGAGAGGCTCCTGGAGGCGTTCGACTTCATCCGGTGCAAGGCCAGGGCCCAGTGTGGCGTCGTCGACGCATCCGGCGCCAGCAACGAAACTACAAACCTACGTGTCACCATTCTCTTCCGCACTGGCGGCCGGTCCTTCAAGGACGAGGCGGCTGTCAAGCGGGTGTTCCACAAGGAGTGCACGCGCGTGGCTGGGCCAAGCTGTGTGCTGACCGTCGTGCATTCTGACAACTTAACCTTCTGCGATCAGGTACCTAATTTTACTGACTCAAACATCACATATACAGTCGCATAGTGCTATGCAATTTCTGATCTCTTCTTGATTTGGTATGGTGAGAAGGTGAGGTTGCTGAGCGGGACAGACGTGTTCATCTCGGCGCGCGGGGCGCAGATGACGAACCTGCTGTTCATGGACCGGAACAGCAGCATCATGGAGTTCTACCCGATGGGGTGGAGGCAGCGGGCGGCGGCCGGGCAGTTCATGTTCCAATGGACGGCAAGCCGCGCGGGGATGCGGCATGAGGGCTCGTGGTGGGACCCCGACGGTGACCCGTGCCCTGACGGCAACCCGGACATCTTCAGCTGCTACAAGAACCGTCGAATCTGGATGGATGAGGTCGCCTTCTCCGAGTTTGCGGCCAAGGTCTTCACCGCTAACAAGGAGCGCAAGTCGGTGAAGGCGTGGCGAGGACAAGAAGTGGGAACAAATTGCAAATGCAGCTAGCCTGCCCTCCCTCCATTTTTTGTGGTATTTAAGAACAGGAAGAGTGGAAACAACTAAATGTGCACAGCTACTAAAACAGCCAGCTAGCCACAAATTAACATCAGCGACGTCAAAACATATGATGAATTTGCTGGTAAGAGATCGAGTCTGGTTAATTAAAGGAGAAATTAACCAGGCGCATGGATGATACTCCGAACACATAAAAAGTTCAAGCAATTGTGATGAGCTTCATTCTGTAAATCCTTCAGATGTATGGCATATTCATCCATCCGTGGCCCATATCCAGGTTGAATCACTGAAGCTACCTACATGCTTGAATTGCTACACGAAGATGTCCATCCATCCACCGACAGGTTAAGATGTGGATCACGATAATTCAGTTCTTTATAGTTAACATTCGGTTAGCGCAAATCGCCTTGTTTATCCCTTGTTGTTGTGTCCTTGTTGAAGATCAATGTACTGATTGAAGTTGCAACCTTCTCTGCTAATGCCCCAATGTCAGTAATTTGTTTTAATTGATACTCCGACTGAACAATGAACAGTGATCCCCAATTTTTTACGAATCCCAGATAATTCCCATTCATTCCCCGAATTGAAAACCCAAATGAAGAAGAGGATTGGAGAATGACCTGAAGGCGTCGCGTGGCCCCCTTGTCGTGCGCGCCACCTCTCCCACACGCTCCCGGCCGGTGCCCTGCCCTCCGTGGCCTCGCGGTCGCCGGGCGCGGCGCCGTCGATCCTCTGTACGAAGCCGGCACCAGCGCATCCTCCCGGCCACCGTCGGGACCATGGTCGCAATGCGGTCGGGCGAGTTCGACGGAGCCGCGCGCATCGCTGCATGCGCGCGCCGGCGAACAGGCCAGCCGCGCCGCCATGCTTTCCGGCTAGCCGCCGTTGCCTCTCTTGTTCACGGGTGCCGGGAGAATCGTCGGGAGAAGGAAGAATGGGCTAGGCTTTGCCCTGCTCGCGGTTTTTTTCGTGGGCCAAGGCCTGCTCTAAAACCAGAATCGAATTTTGTTTATTTGTTTTGACTTTCAGTTCTCTGTTCAAGTATTTTTTATATTTTAAGTCTTCTATATGCTTGCTGTTTTATATAGATCGATAGTTTTCTCTGCTTTGTAAGGTTTTTACTATGATGATGTTTTATGAACTTGTAGCGTGAAAAATGAACACTATTATTCGAATATTAATATTTATTTTTCATGTATAAAATGGGCATTTTACTTAGGAACAGTAATGTGGTATCAATATTGGTGTTGTTTGTTAACAATGATCTATATACATTTTAGTACCGTGTTAATGCTGTAAAATGCTGTTAATATTGAGAATAACTGTTTAAATTATGATCCTTGAATTTTAAGAGAATTTTGTTTGAAATATTTTCATCGTACGTCAAGGTCATATATGTTGGCGAGTTTTGGTGGTCACGCATTTTGGTTTCTGCACCAGTCTGCATGCAAATAATGTTGGCCCGTTGTGAAACCAAAAATTTGGTGGTGCATTTGTCTATTATATTGATGTTTCATAAAGTAGTGCACTGCTTATATAGAAATTATCACCCAAAATAATGTTGATGAAATCATGACCAAATTTTAGAACAAATCATTTTGTCCTACAGAACATTATTGTAAAATTCTTGTGTACCTACCGTTTTATGACAACATTAATGGCGATGTGGTTTTCACTAATTTTGCAATATCATGTTCCAATTGTTTTTTGGATCACTTTGATGTCAAAATTTCACCATCTACATTTTTGTTTGTCCATTAGGAATGCCATTTTGATTACTAGTGTTAGTTCTAATGACAGAAAATTTAGTTATTTTTAATGATATTACTAAAGGCAACTTCAATCTCAATGTAATGCCCATATGTCTAGTAATTGTGCCAGAATATATTTTTTATGTCTTTGGACAATTCAACTGCATTACGATGATGCTACATTTATGCTAATGGTGGATATTATCTTAGCCAATGTTCTTGTGATAGCTGTGGGTCAGCATCTCTGCCGTATTTTGGTGTGGGTGTGGAGGAGGAGGAGGCGGAGGGTTGTGCTATTGCAATTTTTTCTCTAAGTTGTGGTTCCAAGATTTGTTTGAATCTTGCCAATCTCGACGTTTCTTCCTTAACAGATAACAACTTGTTTTTTTTTTTTTTGGGGGGGGGGGGGGGGGGGGGGGGGAGGGAGGAAGACTCCCGGCCTCTGCATCTGGGCGATGCATGCAGATACTTTATTAATTATTCACAAAAGACCTTACAAAGTAATACAACAGTAAAACTGAAGTCACAGTCTAGGCAACATCTGTCGCTACTCCTATCCAGTTGATGAAGGGATGCTGATAGTCTGGGCCTAATACCAAACAGACCTCGCAGCCAAACCTAACATCTAAGACCTGAGGCCCCAACCAAGCCACCTGCCGGGTATGGGGCACCCACTGATCTGGCGCACACTCAGAGGCCGCCGCCGCCAACTACCACCAATCCATCTTCAGAGCTGTACTGACGCATCAACCTTGCCCGGTCTAACTGCCGTCGACGCCACCACGACGCCAGACAACGCCGCCATCCTGCGCTCGTCCATCAACACACGCCTAGCCGCGAGACCCTGCTGCTCCATGCCGCTGGGACCCGCCATTGTCGACGTGTCAGATGCAACGCCGCACCTCCTTCGCGAACACCACCTGCTGCCACTGGTCCCATCCCCTCCACCTGCAGTTCCTCTGCACTCCCAACCACGCCCCAAGGCCCCTGACGACACCTCCAGGAAGGTCACGACGTGAAGCGCCGCTGCCGCCAAATCCGAAGAGGATTGTAGGTTTTCACCCGGCCAGAGATCGGGGTGGGTAGATTGGGCCCTCAGCTGCGCCTTCATGAAGGAAAGCGACGCCCATGGACGCCGCCACCGCTGGGCCGGCCAGACCGGCCAAGGTTTCCCCCGGACCCAAGGTACACCACCAGGGCTCACCATCACCGGAGCCTACAGCCGCAAACCACCGGGACGATGAGAGAGGCAGCAGGAGGGAGGGGAACCACCAGATCTGACGCCGCGACACCAAACCGCCGGAGGATCACCGGCCAACCGATCCAATCCCCGGCAGCCCACCTGCCCCACCGCGCCCAGACGAGGAGGCCAGCCTAGGGGCCGCCGCCCCGGATCCAGCACCCTCCGCCCCAGATCAGGCAGAGCATCCAGGCTGCCGCCACGGCCGCCCCTAGGAACCGGCCGGCCGGCCGCCACGCCGCCGCGCTCATGGAGACCGCCGTGGGCCAGATCGACGCCGCTGCCATAGATCGGGGATCCCGCGCATCCCGAGCCCGGAGTGAGAGGGTGATGCCTCCGCCGCCGCCGTCGCACGCGCGGGCTTAGCCTGGCGCCGACCACTGGTGGCGGCGGAGGGGAGAGCGGGAAGGGGGGGTGAGAATTTCACTTCCCCGGCCTCTGCACCAACTAGGGATGCATACGGCCATTTTAGTATCACCTGTCTATTCTAGGAATTGAACTCGGGTCATTAGGCTGCACAACCGCATGCCCAACCACTGAGCCAAGGCTCTCTCTGCCCTTTGTTACTTATCTGTTTTTCTTCCTTTAGCAGCGAAGCGCACCTAAACTTAGTAGGATTCGAAACTAGAATAATTGTATTTGCAGATGCACCACATGGCTAAAGTTAGACGTTCGAGACCACATGGTGTGTGTGGTAAGTGTTAGAACTTGAAAACGAGAGAGACTCAATCGATAATGAGAATAGGTAATCTTTATTGATGAGAGTGCTGCTATTTATACAATGCCAAGGCACGCTTCTCAATAGGCACCCATACAGGAGGATGCGAGCAACCGTCGTGACCATTGTCAAATGACAACTGTCGATGGTTTCTATAAAGCAGGGATTAACCCATTAATTAATACATATTAATTAATCCTAATAGTAAGCAACCTCAAAACAAACCTGGGCTCCGAGCTGAGCTTTTGGGTTTGGCTCGAGGTCATCGTGGCTCTGCCAGAGACATTAGTATGCAATTCTCAAAAAAAAAGAAAAAAAAGAAAAAAAAAAAGAGAGACATTAGTATGCCGAGTCAAGCTTCTTTCCAGTGTCTGTAACATGAAAGCGTCGGAGACGGACGCAAACCTACCGGCATACACCAATTGGTATCACATTCGAGAAACATAGTAGTCGAGTCCAACCATATCGCTGGTCCGGCACGGCAGTGTACTTTTCACTAGGAAATCAACCAGAGACGGGCCTGTCTACCCGGCCGGGCAGTGTACTTTTCAGTGCACGGCCTCTCTCGATCCGCGTTTAGCAGTCCAAAAAAATCTACCCTCGTAGTATGATGATTTCCAGGATCTATCTATTCGGATTTACGTGGACGCAGTTTGTTTTTGACGCGATTACTTAGCCGCCCAGTATAATAGAACTTCCACGCAGCGTCGGACGCACGCATGGTAATACGTACAATACCGTCTGTAGCACAACATTTGCTAGCTGTTCAAAAAAAAAGTCTAGCCTCAAGTCAAGTCTATAACTCACTCACTAGTTCGGCATGGCAGTGTATTTTTCAGTAGAAAATCCAAACAGAGATGGGCCTATATACCAACCCGGATGACTTTTTCATCGGACCTCGGCGCACGGCCTCTCGGCGTTTACCAGTCCAAAATTCCAGAAACTATCTGTTTTTACGTGGACACGGTTTGTTTTTGATACATCATCGCTTCAGAGTATAATATACTTACAAGTATATACGCATATGGACGGTACGAGAGCCCAGCCCTTCACGGCATACCACGCAGCGTCCGACGCACGGATGGAATCTCGCCCTCTTCTTTCTCCGACGACTCCATTGAAGTTCATCGTGTACGCGGAGCTGTCCCTCGCCCCCGGCTCCATGGTGAGAGCAACACCTATGGAGGTGCACCTATATAAGAGGAGACCCCATGGAGTTCCACCGGCACAAAACCAATAACCTACTCCAGCTGCCATGCGACTAGCCATGGCGAACTTCCCTCACCTAAAGCTCGTCACGCTTGCCCTGCTAGTAGGGTCGATTACCCAGGCCATGGCGGCACCACCCCCATCCCTCCTGGAAGAACAGGCGGAAGCCCTACTCGCCTGGAAAGCCACCATACAGAGCCCCCCATCCCAGCTTCAGTCTTGGGGAAACACCACTACATGGCCATGCGGCTGGTATGGCATCAAGTGCGGCGAGCATCGAGCGATGCACCAGGAGGTCGTGATCACCGAGATCTCACTCCAGGGGTTGCGGCTGAGAGCGAGGCTAGAGGCCCTCAACTTCACGGCGTTGCACACTCTCACCAGTATCCGACTACCCTACAATCAGATAAGGGGTCCTTTTCCACCTGCATTAGCATCTTCCTTGCCAAACCTACAACACCTAATGCTCCAGGAAAATGAACTCTCTGGCAAATACCAAATCAAATAGAACAACTAGAGAGTCTAGTGGGGCTGAACTTGTCAGGAAACGACTTGTCTGGTCACATCCCCACAGAAGTAGGGTACCTAAAGAAGCTGATCAGGTTAGATTTTTCCAGTAACAACCTCACGGGACCAATTCAAAGAAATCTAGGGAATTGCACTAAACTAACTATCTTGTACCTTGGTGGCAATCTGTTATCCGGAAATGTTCCCCGAGAACTAGGTTACCTAGTGAGATTACAAGAATTAGCTCTTAGCAAAAACAAACTCATGGGTTCCATCCCCGATACATTTGAGAGTTTGATTAACCTCATTGGATTATACCTATGGGATAACCAACTCTCCGGGCATGTTCCTCGAGAACTAGGTTCCCTGGTCAAACTAGAATATTTGGATCTTAGCGAAAATAGACTCATGGGTCATATCCCCAATAGCTTTCGAAATTTGACCAACCTCACTACCTTGTCCCTATGGGGTAACCAACTCTCCGGGGGCATTCCTCGAGAACTAGGTCACTTGGTGAATCTGGAAAACTTGGACCTTACCCTAAACAAACTCGTGGGTCCCATCCCCCCTGCTTTTGGAAATTTGACCAAGCTCACTATCTTATACCTAAGGGGTAACCAACTCTCTGGGTGTATTCCTCAAAAACTAGGTTATCTTGTGAATCTAGAAGGTTTGGGTCTTGGCGGAAACAAACTCGTTGGTCACATCCCCAATGCCTTTGAAAATTTGACCAAGCTCAATACCTTGTACCTATGGGGTAACCAACTCTCTAGACATATTCCTCGAGAACTAGGTTCCCTAGTGAATCTAGAAGCCTTGCAACTTCAAAACAACAAACTCATGGGGTCCATCCCCAATACCTTTGGAAATTTGACCAAGCTCACTACCTTGTACCTAGGGGATAACCAACTCTCCGGACTCGTTCCTCGAGAACTAGGTTCTCTCGTGAGTCTAGAAGACTTGGAACTTGGCAACAACACGTTCATGGGTTCCATCCCCAATACCTTTGGAAATTTGACCAAGCTCACTACCTTGTGCCTATATGCTAACCAACTCTCCAGACATGTTCCTCGAGAACTAGGTTCCCTCGTGAGTCTAGAAGACTTGGGACTTGGCCATAACAAACTCACAGGTTCCATCCCCAATATCTTTGGAAATTTGACCAAGCTCACTACCTTGTACCTAGGGGATAACCAACTTTCCGGACACATTCCTCGGGAACTAGGTTCTCTCGTGAGTCTAGAAGACTTGAAACTTGGCAACAACACGTTCATGGGTCCCATCCCCAATACCTTTGGAAATTTGACCAAGCTCACTACCTTGTACCTATATGCTAACCAACTCTCCAGACATGTTCCTCGAGAACTAGGTTCCCTCGTGAGTCTAGAAGACTTGGGACTTGGCAATAACAAACTCACGGGTTCCATCCCCAATACCTTTGGAAATTTGACCAAGCTCACTACCTTGCACCTAGGGGATAACCAACTCTCCGGACACGTTCCTCAAGAACTTGGCACCTTAATGTATCTCAAAGATCTACAATTTGGTGGTAACAATCTATCTGGTCCCTTGCCACCTAACTTGTGTGTCGGAGGCATGCTTGAGATATTAACTGCATTTGAGAACTCTCTCAATGGACCTCTGCCCTCAAGTTTAGTAAACTGCAGAAGCCTAGTTAGAGTTCGTCTTGAAAGGAATCAAATAGAAGGAGATATTTCTATGATGGGGTTTTATCCAAATCTGGTCTACATGGATATGGGCTCAAATAATTTGTTTGGTCAATTATCTTATCATTGGGCGGGATGCCAGAATCTTACGATGCTATGCTTCTCAAACAACAACCTTACGGGGGAAATACCTGCAAGTATGGGGAAACTATATCAACTAGAGCTACTTGATCTTTCATCAAACAAGCTTGAAGGAGAGCTTCCAAGTGCACTAGGAAATCTAAAAAATATTTTCAACTTGAGCCTCAAGGATAATTTGTTCCATGGAAGTATTCCACAACAAATTGGAGCACTATCCAACCTGGAGTTGTTGGATTTTGCATCAAATAACCTAAATGGTTCTATACAAGATTCAATCAAGCATTGTTCGAAGCTTCGCCTTTTGAAGTTGAATCACAATAACTTCAAAGGAAATATCCCTGCCAAGCTAGGGTTACTGCGTAGCTTAAGTGAACTATTGGATTTGAGTGATAATTCATTTACAGGGGCAGTACCAAGCGAACTAAGTGATCTGGTCTTGCTAGAAACTCCGAATCTTTCACACAATGAACTTAATGGCTCCATCCCATCATCATTTCAGAGTATGGAAAGCTTGACATCCATTGATGTATCTTACAATCAAATGGAAGGGCCGGTCCCGGATAGTAGGCTCTTCCAAGGAGCTCCAATCCAGTGGTTCATGCATAATAAGATGCTATGTGGTGTGGTGAAAGGATTGCCCCCTTGTAACAATGACAATCCGAGCAGAGGAAAGAGGAAAGAGGAAAGGATACAAAATGCTTGTACTAGCCGTTGTTCTTTTTCTGATATCTCTTGTTCTTATTGCGGTGATATTGATATTCTTGCATAAAAGAAGGAAAACCAAGGAAACTAACAACGATAAAGTAACACACGGAAAAGTATTCTCTATTTGGAGTTTTGATGGGGCAAATGTGTTCAAGCAAATTGTTGAAGCAACCAATGATTTTAGCGAGATGCATTGCATAGGAACATGAGGATATGGATCTGTCTACAAAGCTAGACTTGCAATGTGTGAAATATTTGCAGTGAAGAAGATACACATGGTAGAAGATGAATGTTGCGTGAATGAGAAAATGTTCAATCGTGAAATCGAGTCATTGGTGCAGATTCGTCATCGAAACATCGTAAAACTATTTGGGTATTGTTCCTCTAGCCAAGGAAGATTCCTTATATATGAATATATGGAGAGAGGAGACTTGGCAAAAACACTGAAGGACAATGAAAGGGCAATTGAATTAGATTGGAGAAGGCGGATACACATTATGTTGGATGTGGTTCATGCTTTGGCATACATGCATCATGATTGTTCGTCACCAATAGTCCATAGAGATATAACAAGCAACAACATATTGCTTGATCTAGAATTCCGAGCTTGCGTCTCTGACTTCGGTACGGCTAAAATTCTCAGTATATGTGGCCAGAATCTCACAAGGCTTGCTGGGACGAAAGGCTATCTTGCCCTAGGTAAAGAAAAATAAAGCCTTAACTACTAGTTTTGTAGCCTTGACGATAGATATGTATGTAGGTGTAAACTTTCATGTAAGCTAAAAATTATGATGAAGTTTGACCTACTGAGTTGCAACATATACACTAACTAATTTGTAATAATTGCAGAGCTAGCATATACAGCAAACGTGATGGAGAAATGTGATGTATACAGCTTCGGAGTGCTTGTTTTGGAGCTATTTATGGGATCTCATCTAGGCGATTTGCTCTCATCCCTCTCGTTGTCCACCAAGAACAATGTTGTGTGCCTTCGGGATCTGCTGGACTCCAGGCTCGTGCTCCCGCATGCTGAAACTGCTAGAGAAATATACTGCATGCTCAGTGTCGCAGTTTGGTGCCTGGAGCCGAGTCCATCACACAGGCCAACGGCACGAAGTGCCAGTGACGAGCTATCTACTACTAAAGCTTGTGAAGATCAAGTTGATTATTTGAACGCTGGCATCACCTTTCCTGCGCTGTAGTGCCTGTGGCTATGGATAATTAATTTGTATCATGTGGTTTCTTCTTTGCTACTACTTGGTTAAAAAGTGATGTTTTCTCTGTAACTGATAAGAAAGTTAACATCTGATGGTGTATATGGAACTAGCAAAAATGTACTACTGCATCATTATAAACCACCTTGGTTTACTTTTAACATTGTACGAAGATACAATTCACTGCTGCAAGTCTGCAACACAACTCTGCACTGGCGGATATAAGTAAGTAATTTGGTCATGGATAAACCAGTCAACTCTGCACTGGACCACGGTTATATACCTGCTAACCTGCTAGCATATATGTGTTCCCTGCCCTTTGTTCAGAATTACTGCTGAAAACCAAAAGAAGGAGGATTGGGGACTTACATAAAGGAGTTGGGCCTTCCTGTCATGTGCATCGCCATCGCCCCCTCATGCTCGGCGCCCTGTCTCTCCTTCACACTCGCGGCGAGTGTGTACCATGGCCGCGACGTGGTCGGCCGAGTTTGATGGAGTCGCGTGCACCGTCCCAGCGACGCGCGCCGGCGAACAGGCCAGCCGCCAGGGTTTCTGGCGAACTGCCATTCTATCCTCTGCCGCCGGTGAGAATGGGCTAGGCTTTGTCCGGCTTACTGGTTTTTGTTCGTCCCATGTTTACCGTGGATCAAAAAATAGTCTTTTTTGGGCTATCCCGAATTTTAAACACTTTTCTCTGCTTTAAAAGGATTTATGGTTATGTTTTGTGCACTTTTAAGCCATATAAATGCTCAAAAATTATGTGAATAATAATATTTAAGTAAAACGGAAACTTGATCTGGATTTTTATTTATTTATGTGGTATTAGTTTTGATGTTACTTTTTATGGTATTTTTTCATGATTGTCTCTTTTTAGTATCATATTAACGTTGTAAAATGGTATTACCTCTGTAACTAAATGTAAGACGTTTTTACAGCTCAAATTGAACTGGAAAAATGTCTTACATTTAGTTATAGAGGTAGTATTAATCTTGAGAATACTTTTAAAAATGATAATCTCCCAAGTTTGGGGGCATCGTGTTTGAAAGATATTTTTTTCACAGACCGATGCCATATATTTTGGTGATTTTCAGTGGTCACTTGTTTCAGCTTTCAACACCGCTCCGTGCGGTTGGTGATGTTGGGCTGATTTGAAACTAAGGTTTTAGCCGTGCATTTGGTAATTATCATTGGTGCTTAATAATAAAGTAGCATGATTCTTAAATAGGGGGGTTGGGTTGCCCCAAATAATGCTGATGAGATTATGACCGACATGTAATACTCATTTTTATGACAATATGAATGTTTACGCAATTGCCATTTATTTGATAGTTTGGTACTCCCAAACATGGTGGAAAGAAAGGAAGAAGAAGATGATGAACAAACGACTACCATCGAGAAACAAAACTGCACTTGAGGAAATATGAAATTCTTGCACGCATCTATAAGTTTGATCATTGATTATCCAGTCATATATCATATCGATTCTTTTCCTCCTTGAGAGAGAGCAACCTGATCGACCCCACCTGCCAGCTAGGTGCATATGTATGACCGGTCTCATTCATGCATGTGCATAAAAAACCTGAATCTCTCCAACACGTTCTTCTCATTTCCATGCAAGCGATCAAGCTGAACTAGATCGACCACAGCCAAATTAAGTAAGTAGTTACCTTCTTCAACTTTGCCAATCCTCCTACAAATCTGCCATGCACCTTGTAGCACCGAGGCGCTTGAGTGACTAGCTGCTGGCAGGGTTTAAAATTTCAACGAAATTTCAGTGAAATTTCCGAAATTTCGCATATTTCAGTGGGGTCCGAAATATTTTAAACCCCGAAATTTCAAGGCAGATTCAAACTGATTTCAAAATAAATTTAAATTGTGTTTGAATTCATTAAAATTAAGTGAAATTTGGAATCTCAAAATCCGAAATAATTTTTGAAATATGCGAAATTTCCGAAGTTTCGCATATTTCAATGAGGTCCGAAATTATTTTGTTTCCGAAATAAAAAACCTTGGCTGCTGGTGCACCGAGGAGCTTGAGTGAGAGATCTATCCTCTACGGCAGCAGCAGAGATGGCGACGATGGACAAGTCCGGCGCCTCGGTGTTCGAGCCGGGCAAGCATGCGGTTGAGGTGATCGAGGTGGACGCCGACGACGCGGCGCCGGCACCGCCGGTCCAAGTGCTATTGTCGCGCCCAAGGACGCGGGGACGTACCCGGTCGTCATGCTCTTGCACGGCTTCCTGCTCCGCAACCACTACTACCAGCACCTCCTCCGGCACGTCGCGTCCCACGGCTACATCACGGTCGCGCCCCAGTTCAGCGTCAGCAACAGCGTGGTGCCTTTGGGAGACGACGAGGACATCGCGGCGGCAGCCAGGGTCACGGACTAGCTCCCGGGCGGCCTCCTCTCCGTGCTCCCGGAGGGCGTGGAGCCAGAGCTCCCGAGGCTCGTCCTAGCCGGCCACAGCCGGGGCGGCCACACGGCCTTCGCCCTGGCACTGGGGCACGCCGAGACCCGGCTGGTCAGCTTCTCCGCGCTCATCGGCCTCGACCCCATGGCCGGCGACGGGAGGTCCGCCCAGCTCCCGCCAGAGATCCTCACCTACGAGCCGTCCTCCTTCGACACGTTGACGGCGGGGATGCCGGTGCTGGTCGTCGGCACCGGGCTCGGCGAGGAGGGGAAGGGCGTGTCACGGGAATAACTCTAGGCCGGCCCACAAGGCCCAGGTGGTGAGCGACCTCCCATATATATGTTGTGTTTCATCCCTGGAAGGGCATCGATGATGAATGTAGTTGGCCGAGTGCCTCTTCCTCCTCCTCTGCTTTCCCCTCTGTTCTCCTACTTGCCCCTGTATTCCTCCCGAGACGGCGCCGCCGAGCTCGATCCGCCGTGCGTGACGCCGGCAGCTATCTAGGTTCGTAGCATATGGTATTCAGAGCCTTCGATTTTCGGATCCTTACCCCAAAAATTTCCAGAAAATTTCCCCAAAAACATTTCCACCATGAGTTCCCTCGATTCAACGCCAAGCTCCGACGAGCTCATGTCCATGGAGAACCTCAAGGCTCTAGTGGCTGCCAACGGTGCGAGCATCGCGCGCCTCTGCGTCAAGCTCGGTGTCAAGGTCGACGCGCCGAGGGAGTCGACACCGCCATCGACCGCCCCGATCTGCATCCAGGGTGCCGTAGGGGCCTTACCAGTGCTCGTGGAGACCTCGTCCACCCCAGCGCTGCAGCCATGCATCGTTCCCAAGCCGAAGCCATCGACACCCACCAAGTGTTCGATGGAATGTCTGGATGAACAGGACAACGAGACCTCTCAGGTGACGCCAATTCTCTTGCGGGATTTCTTTTCCCCTGCCAGTGTGTCGTTTCAGAGCGAGAGTACGTACCTACTGCCGCCACCCATGACGATGAAAAATCAACAGCACATGTGGCTGCCATCTACTCAAGTGAATGTCGCTGACGATAACGGAGAACGTCCAATGCCATGGCCATCTTTTGTATGTCGTCCATGTCAGGAATGGCTGCTCCTATGGCGACCACCTACTCAAGAAAGTTTCAGCCAGACAGTGGTCAAAGAAATAGCTGGTATTGACACCTCTACTACACATGTACGCTGCCTGATCTATATCGCTTTTTTCAACATTGCATTGGTGGGTTCAAAGGCAATACAAAGGGAGCAAGTGAACTGTAAGGCTCTACAACGTTATGCGTGTTGTGTAGTGCAGCTCCTGGAAGGTGCAAAATATTTTGTCCATTGTGATACAACCTCTGAATTTTATGTGGAGATGCTTGCACTTTTGAGGAAGGTATGGGAAACAGACCATTGCTGCTTTCACTGGGCATCTCGCTTGTGTCTTGTACAGAGGCAGAACATGCTTGTTGGTGTTTTGTGTAGTACTCCTAGTCCCACTCTTCAAGTGAGCATCACGTACTTGTTGGAGCAACAAAATGAAAGCAGCTCTAGTTTGCTTGCAGCCGTTGAATTAACACTTTGCACATTGCAAAAAAGGATGCTACAGCCGGTGGCAGAATTCAGGAAGTCAGTACCTACAAATACAGCAGAGAGCAATGGTTCAACTAATTCAGTTGTGTCAGTACTCCACTCATACATTGCTTCAATATTTGTCCCTTGGGAATATTTCTAGGAGGCATTCTGTCTAAAAAGAAACCAGAGGGGCAATGGGAGATTATTTCCCAGGCTAAGCTCAAATGGTGTGCATCAATCGGGAGTCTGGGGGAGCATCTTACTGATGGAATTTCTTTCTTCTCATGCCACTACACTACTACAATAGGAAATACTGAGAAAGGAAGTTGTTCAAGTCACATCATGACGATTGTGGGCAATGAAGTGCTGCTCAGAAGGTTATTAACCAATATCTATTGCTACAACACCACAAAATCTGAGGTCATTCAGGCTGCTGGCAATCAGTTGAAGTGTAGATGGAGAGCACTGTATGGGTTGGAAATTATTCTAGTACTGATCTGGAGATCAATGGGGTTGTCCGTTGAGCAATTACCTGAGGCAACTCGCTCCTCTGATTTTTCCTTGAATTTGGCATCTAGGCGATAAGCTCTGAACAACCATTTAAAATGGCATACACGATATGAGCTTCAGGAAGAACCGCTTGAAGATGGAGCAAAGATGCATCAGCTTGAAGGAACAGTAATGTCCGAGCTAAAATCATGGACAATTTCTCAAGTTCTACCTGTGATGGGGAGTTTTGGTTGGGAATTTGGGTGCCTGCAAAATGAGCGGCTGCAACTATGGCGCCTGCCACTGCGTTTAAATGCCAGAAATGAGGTTCTCCAGGATGAGAAAAAGATGGAATTACTAGTCGCCTTAGCGGGGCTGAAGCCTTCACTTTCTTGGCTATGCTTCTCCGTGGAAGAACTTTTCAGCTTACCACATGTGGCTGTAAGAGTGATGTGCATCACATCACCCTGGGATCCTGGAGTGGCCAAGAATCCAAAGACAAATCAAATTAGTCTATTGAAACTTGAAGGGGTCACGTTGATTGTTTTTGCAAGTGGAGAAGTCACAAGAGACAATTTCAGATGGGTGGTGCGCTGGATTGGCCGTGTCAAATTCAAAGGGAATAGTTTGCACTGCTTGGGCATCCCATTGGTAGAAAGTAACTTAAACTGAAAACAAGCCGCAGCTGTTCAGCACACAACCTGGAAGGGACTTGCGATTGTTGCAGCCAAATCACCCATGGCCACTTCTTGTTCTAGCTATTTCCACTCATCAGCTCCCATGCAACTTGAAGTCCGCTATTGACTATGTGAATATTTCTTTGAAGCTGATTCAAGCTGGAGTTGCTCCCATGCTTGACAGTAAGTCAGATTATGACATATGGTTTGGGCGTGAGATCGGTTCGAGGGCAAGCCAAATTTCACGGAGGGAGGAGTGTCATGCTTATGGCTGTCTGCCTCGATCAAGTCTGCACCGGCCACAAGTACTACTTAGACTTGGACCAAGTCCGGCCAACAACGACTACTACCTTGACGACGTCAGTCTCTTCAACCCTGATCAAGTCTACCTCAACTAGGGCTACAACCGTGAAGGCTACCACCGCCACTCAGCAGTGCCATGGGACCTGGGAAGAAATTCTTCGGCATCAGCTTGGGGTCAAGCCGAGTTTCAAGGAGGGAGGAATGTCACGGGAATAACTCTAGGCCGGCCCACAAGGCCCAAGTGGTGAGCGACCTCCCATATATATGTTGTGTTTCATCTCTGGAAGGGCATCGATGATGAATGTAGTTGGCCGAGTGCCTCTTCCTCCTCCTCTGCTTTCCCCTCTATTCTCCTACCTGCCCCTGCATTCCTCCCGAGACGGCGCCGCCGAGCTCGATCCGCCGTGCGTGACGCCGGCAGCTATCTAGGTTCGTAGCAGGGCGCGCTCCTCCAACCCTGCGCGCCCGCGGACGTGGGCCACGCCAAGTTCTACCGCGAGTGCAGGCCGCCGTGCTACCACCTCGTGGCCAGGGACTATCACCGGGCTCGTCTGACAGAGCGGCGATGGGCCCAGCGACGCGATGAGGCGGTGCGTCGCCGGGATCATGGTGGCGATCCTGAACGCTGCTTTGGGGGCGGAAGACGGGGATCTCCAGGCCATAGCGAGAGACCCGGCCGTCGCGCCGGCGGTGCTTGATCCGATGGAGCACCGCCTGCCGTGAAATTCCGGGCGCTGTCATGCCGAAGTAGATCGGCCAAAGTAAATAAATGGTGTTGTGCGTAATTAGCAAGTAGTACTACTTTACTACCAACTAAGGACAAATGATGGTAAATAAATTGTAAAGAAACTAGTGCTATTGTGATATCTGTTGAACGTTAGCGGATTATCTTGAGCACATAAATTTAGGCAAAGAAAAAAATGAGCACATATATAAAACAAACAAGTACTCCCTCCGTTCCTAAATATAAGTCTTTTTAGAGATTCCAATATAGACTACATACAGAGCAAAATGAGTGAATCTACACTCTAAAATGCGCCTATATACATTCGTATGTAGTCCGTATTGAAATCTCTAAAAGGTCTTATATTTAAAAACGAAGGGAGTATATATTATATTATTTTTTGCACAATAGCTATATGTTGGGCAAGTCGATTTTGTGGGAGAAGGAACAGTTGGAGGAGGAAGAAAGCTCGAGGAAGAAAAATTAGTGTCGTTGTGGTATCTGTTGAACATTAGCGGATTATCTCGAGCAATAAATTTACGCAAAGAAATAAAACTTGAGTACATACATAAAACAAACAAGTCTATACTGTTATTTTTTGTGGGGAACAGGTCTATATAAGGGCAACTCTAGCGATCCCTTATAAATGGTTAACTCCTCGAAGATTTTTCTTTTTGAGGAATTAACCCACGTAGCCGATCCCCTCTCTCATTTTTAAGCGGTGCACACATTTCTCAGGAAAAAAATTCCCCCTCCCAACTCCCGCCCTCAGCGCCACCTCTTCCCGCCTTGGCCGCCCAATGTCGTCGCTACAGCCACCGCCGGTCCTGATTCCGATGGAAATGGAACCGCAAGCCGCCTCCTCACCCCTGCCGGTGATACGCCATAGGAGTTGACCCACCGCTGCCACTTGGGCCAAGGAAGTGGCTTGGGACAAAGGGTCGGGTGCGGACCACCACGACGTCAACAAAGGCCAATGGCAAGGCCGCATCGGCCTCAAAGACGCCAGGTCGCCCTCCACTTGTTCCATCCAATGGCAAGCAGGGGAGGAAGCCGACGGCGGCTAGAAAGGCCCTCGAAGAGGCACGACGAAGAAAAGGAAGAAGGCGTCCACGCTAATGCCTTCTCCCCATCTAGGGCCTCGCATCCCTTCTCTGCCACCCCATCACCCTCTCATCAGGCACGTTCGGTTGTCGTAACCGAGGTTGAATTCCATGGCCACCAAGTGTTCGACGATATGCCCGAGAGGTAAAAAATAAGTATCTCTTCTTTTTCTCTATAGATACTGATGATGGGTTGGATGACGACCTTGTGAAGTGTGATGAGTGCATTTTGCACTCATGTCTACCCTTGTTTCTCATGTCTATCCTTGTTTAAAGTGGATAATCCCAAATTTCCTGAGATAATCACTTCGGTATGATCACTAATGACTAATAAAAGGGAACGATGCAGGAATGGGCCATACTAGGAGAGAAATCAAGTCATATATGGAAGATACAGAGCTAGGCGATCAAGACCAATGAACCGGAGACGCGCAACACCTTAAAGAGGAGAAGGCCGTGCCTGCTATGAGTGCAAGCGCTCGTACCACACTGCGTTGGATCCTTGACGTCAGCAACAACAAACTTTGTAAAGGCCCTGAGGTCCAATTATCATCACGCTGCCGCAGAAACCCTATTCTGCACTCCAAAACTATAAACGGGAGGAGAAAACCCTTCGCGAGGGGATGACATAGAGATGATGAGGAGAGGAACAGATCATCCACCACTCTACCATCCATTTTCATTTTTTGAATTCATTTTTTTCAAATTCAGGAACATTTTTTCAATTGGCAAACATTTTTCCAAATTCACTGGCATTTTCCAAATCATGAACATTTTTTCAAAACCATGAACAGTTTTTAAATTTGTGAACATTTTTTAAATTGACGAAGATTTTTGTATTCGTGTGCATTTTTCAAATTCACGAAAAAAATCAGAACTATGAACATTTTTCTAAAATCATAAACATTTTTTGAAATTATTAAAAATTTGAATTCGTGTTTTTTTAAAATTTACTAACATTTTTTGTATACGCGAATAGTTTTCATATTTGTGAATATTTCTTTAAATTCCCTTAAAAAAATGAAGAAAAAGAGATGGGCAAGACGGGTCGGCCCATTCCACGTTCATGCATTTTATTCTTGCTTCCTTTTTTTTTGGTTTTTTCTGCATGTGAGTTTCGGTTTTCTGTTTTGTTTTTTTATTTATTTTTCATATCTGTTTTTTCAAAAAAATTGCTTTTTTCGTTTTCTTTGTATTTATAGTTTTGCAATATATGGTGAAGACATTTTTCAAATACACTCTGATCATTTTTTTAGTATATCTGGTGAAATTATTAATTTTTTGAACAATTTAGTATATACAATGAATTTTTTGGTTATATCCGTTTAACTGGTTTTATCATATGATTAACATTTTTTAATTTTAATATGAATATTTTTGTTAGTACACACTGAACATTCTTTGATATACTAACTTTTTTTATACATATTGATCTTTTTAAGATAAACACAGACTGAACGATTTTATAAAATATATTTTTATTTGTTTAATAGGTTTTTTAAAAACTAGCTACTAAGAACAACAGTCGTTTTTCCTTCTTCTAGAAAACCGACTACAAACCTAAAACATATTAGAAAACCTAAAGCAGATTGGGCCGACGGAATTGCCCTGGCTTGACTCGCTCGTAGCACACCACATGTGGGCCAGGCCTAAATTACTTGTAGTTAGATAAAAATCCTGCTCGTCGTCCTTTTTTTTCTCTCCGCAGCTTCTGTACGTGCATCTGCAGCCTTGTCTTCAATATTGTTTTGCTTTTTATTTTATTTTTCCCTTTTTATACTTGAAAATTATATGATCAAATTTTATAACATTATTTTAATACGCAGCAAACATTCTTTTAACCGGCAACGAAATTTCTTTTAGTATGCACTACTTTGTTTTTAATATTATATGAACTTTTTTAAAAATACACATTTCAGGAAAAATGTGCTCACATTTTTTTAATATGTTTCATGACACTTTTAAAAAATGTTCATGAAATATGAAAATTTGTTTACATAATTTTGAAAACTATTATTAAAGGCAACTTCAGTCTCAATGTAATGCCCATATGTCTAGTAATTGCGTGATAATATTTTTTCTGTCTGTGGACAATTCAACTGCATTACGATGATGCTGCATTTATGGAAATGATGGCTATTATCTTAGCCAATGTTATTGTGATGGCTGCGGGTTGGCATCTCTGCCGTATTTTGGTGTGGGTGTGGGGGAGGAGGAGGCGGAGGGTTGCGCTATTGCAAAATTTTCTCTCGCTCACGGAAAGTTGTGGTTCGGGGGGGGGGGGGGGGGGGGGGGGGGGGGGGGGGGGGGGGGGGGGGGGGGGGGGGGGGGGGGGGGGGGGGGGGGGGGGGGGGGGGGGGGGGGGGGGGGGGGGGGGGGGGGGGGGGGGGGGGGGGGGGGGGGGGGGGGGGGGGGGGGGGGGGGGGGGGGGGGGGGGGGGGGGGGGGGGGGGGGGGGGGGGGGGGGGGGGGGGGGGGGGGGGGGGGGGGGGGGGGGGGGGGGGGGGGGGGGGGGGGGGGGGGGGGGGGGGGGGGGGGGGGGGGGGGGGGGGGGGGGGGGGGGGGGGGGGGGGGGGGGGGGGGGGGGGGGGGGGGGGGGGGGGGGGGGGGGGGGGGGGGGGGGGGGGGGGGGGGGGGGGGGGGGGGGGGGGGGGGGGGGGGGGGGGGGGGGGGGGGGGGGGGGGGGGGGGGGGGGGGGGGGGGGGGGGGGGGGGGGGGGGGGGGGGGGGGGGGGGGGGGGGGGGGGGGGGGGGGGGGGGGGGGGGGGGGGGGGGGGGGGGGGGGGGGGGGGGGGGGGGGGGGGGGGGGGGGGGGGGGGGGGGGGGGGGGGGGGGGGGGGGGGGGGGGGGGGGGGGGGGGGGGGGGGGGGGGGGGGGGGGGGGGGGGGGGGGGGGGGGGGGGGGGGGGGGGGGGGGGGGGGGGGGGGGGGGGGGGGGGGGGGGGGGGGGGGGGGGGGGGGGGGGGGGGGGGGGGGGGGGGGGGGGGGGGGGGGGGGGGGGGGGGGGGGGTGCGGTAACGAGCAGAGTCCCACGACTGCTGTGGCCCCGTCGCCCCGTCTCGAGGACTTGCGGCAGGGGCTAAGAATGCCCGGCCACGCCTCGTATTCATCATTTGGGCACCGCCCAGAACATCTCATCTCAAAAAGACACTGTCGGGAACTCAGGTCCACCTCAACTGGGCGGTACCACCTGTCCCTCCAGTCCTGTAGTAAATATCTCATCCATGTGTTCAGTATCATCAGTGATGCAAAAGCAACCCGTGTGGCTACCACATCAGGAAGGAATCTGAGGCTTCACCCTCGTTGGACTCCTACTGATGTTACCGTCAAGGTGAACGGAAGAGGATTCACCCTCGAAGCCCACACTTGAGAAGTTGCAAGACGGCGTCGGTATCGGGGGTGGTGTAGAAGGAAATCACCCTCACTTACCACGACCGAGTAACTAACCCACAAGGTTAACATCAGACGTGCTAGAGAGGAGTCACCCTCGGCACGTGACGGTAACCCAGTAGTGTCGAGCAACTTAGGGGGGGAAGTGACGCGCGGTGTCGGGGTTGATCTTCGATCCCGTTGCACGGGTCTTCTGTTATCCAGCGGGGCAGTCGGGATAAAGTGGGGGTCTCTCATGGGGCTCTACCCGGTATATACTAAGCAGTCTAGGATAAGTAGGAATGTCATCTCTGCCGTATTTTGGTGTGGGTGTGGGGGAGGAGGAGGCGGAGGGTTGCGCTATTGCAAAATTTTCTCTCGCTCACGGAAAGTTGTGGTTCCAAGATTTGTTTGAATCTTGCTAATCCTGACGTTTCTTCCTTTAGCAACAGATAATAGCTTGTTTTGCAACTGTTTATTTGCTACATGGCCCGTTGTTACCTCTGTTTTTGTTTTGGGATAATAAGTATTGTCATCTATCATAGGTGTGGATCATACAATTGAATAAATTGCTGAAAGAGCACCACGTTTTGCAATGCGCGTGTGAAAGCCCACGACTGAAGAATGGCGCAGCGAAGGGCACTTAAGCTTAGTACGATTGAAACCAGAACAATTGTACTCCCTCCGTCTGGAAATACTTATCGGAGAAATGGATAAAAATAGATGTATCTAGAACTAAAATACGTCTAGATACATCTATTTTTCTGACAAGTATTTCCGGACGGAGGGAGTATTTGCAGATGCACCACATGGCTAAACCTGGACGTCCGAGACCACATGGTGCATGTGGTAAGCAACCTCAAAACAAACCTTGACGTCCGAGCTGAGCTTTTTGTGACGCCCCCGGCTTAATCGTGCACTAATCATACACTCAAATGCACACGATTAAGTCTAAGGACTCACTTGAAGATATCACAACACAACTCTAAAACATAAATAAAGTCATACAAGCATTTATTACAAGCCAGGGCCTCGAGGGCTCGAATACAAAGCTTGATGACAACAAGCATCAGCGGAAGCGTTAGATATCTGGGTACAGATATATTACAGAGTTACAGAGAGATAAGCTTTTAGAAGGCGGGGTAAAATAAAAGCTACGATCGAAAGGCGTGGGCCTCCTGCCCTGGACCCTCCAATCCTACTCCTGGTCGTCTGCCGGCTCCCTGTAGTAGTAACCTCCAGCAGGGTAGTAGTAGTAGCCGTAGTCGTCAACGGGAACAGCTGGCTCCGAGGCTCCGTCATCTGGACGCGTCAAATGGATATGGGGAAAAAGAAAGTAAAGCAAACGTGAGTACTGCGAAGTACTCAGCAAGCAAGGATCTACACTA
Organism: Thinopyrum obtusiflorum; assembly: GCA_036873465.1. Lineage (NCBI taxonomy): Eukaryota > Viridiplantae > Streptophyta > Magnoliopsida > Poales > Poaceae > Thinopyrum > Thinopyrum obtusiflorum. Next base: position 22,292 of record JAAAWM010009711.1, read on the forward strand.
TATATGCAACATTTTCAAAAGGAGGCTGTATATGTGGACTGGGCTGTAGAAATGCCAGAATAGAGGGGAAGACCTAGTCCTAGCGAAGACTAGCATCTTCAGTCTTGCAGCATTAGAAGAGTGCAGATTAGCATAATGTAAAGTAGTAGTTGTATCATCAACCTCGGCCTGAGATTCTTTTTCGACTCCCTGCGAGAAAGCAATCCCAGAGCCATACTATCCAGTTATCATCTCAAGTTCTACTTGTATCGATCGGGATACAACTCCGAGTGTCCGTTACCGTAGGACAGGCTATCGATAGATGTTTTCTTCCCTGCAGGGGTGCACCAACTTACCCACCACGCTCGCTTAACTCCGGCCGGACACACTTTACTGGGTCATGCCCGGCCTCGGCTAAGCAACACGCCGCAACCCGACCGAATACCTAACAGAGAGGTCAGCACGCCGGACTAACCTATGCCCCCAGGGGTCTTGGGCCTTCGCCCCGGGAACTCCTGCACGTTATGTTCACGGCCGAGAGCAGACCTAGCAACCCCTTAATACAAGCGCGGTTGCGTTGGGGGGGGGGGGGGGGGGGGGGGGGGGGGGGGGGGGGGGGGGGGGGGGGGGGGGGGGGGGGGGGGGGGGGGGGGGGGGGGGGGGGGGGGGGGGGGGGGGGGGGGGGGGGGGGGGGGGGGGGGGGGGGGGGGGGGGGGGGGGGGGGGGGGGGGGGGGGGGGGGGGGGGGGGGGGGGGGGGGGGGGGGGGGGGGGGGGGGGGGGGGGGGGGGGGGGGGGGGGGGGGGGGGGGGGGGGGGGGGGGGGGGGGGGGGGGGGGGGGGGGGGGGGGGGGGGGGGGGGGGGGGGGGGGGGGGGGGGGGGGGGGGGGGGGGGGGGGGGGGGGGGGGGGGGGGGGGGGGGGGGGGGGGGGGGGGGGGGGGGGGGGGGGGGGGGGGGGGGGGGGGGGGGGGGGGGGGGGGGGGGGGGGGGGGGGGGGGGGGGGGGGGGGGGGGGGGGGGGGGGGGGGGGGGGGGGGGGGGGGGGGGGGGGGGGGGGGGGGGGGGGGGGGGGGGGGGGGGGGGGGGGGGGGGGGGGGGGGGGGGGGGGGGGGGGGGGGGGGGGGGGGGGGGGGGGGGGGGGGGGGGGGGGGGGGGGGGGGGGGGGGGGGGGGGGGGGGGGGGGGGGGGGGGGGGGGGGGGGGGGGGGGGGGGGGGGGGGGGGGGGGGGGGGGGGGGGGGGGGGGGGGGGGGGGGGGGGGGGGGGGGGGGGGGGGGGGGGGGGGGGGGGGGGGGGGGGGGGGGGGGGGGGGGGGGGGGGGGGGGGGGGGGGGGGGGGGGGGGGGGGGGGGGGGGGGGGGGGGGGGGGGGGGGGGGGGGGGGGGGGGGGGGGGGGGGGGGGGGGGGGGGGGGGGGGGGGGGGGGGGGGGGGGGGGGGGGGGGGGGGGGGGGGGGGGGGGGGGGGGGGGGGGGGGGGGGGGGGGGGGGGGGGGGGGGGGGGGGGGGGGGGGGGGGGGGGGGGGGGGGGGGGGGGGGGGGGGGGGGGGGGGGGGGGGGGGGGGGGGGGGGGGGGGGGGGGGGGGGGGGGGGGGGGGGGGGGGGGGGGGGGGGGGGGGGGGGGGGGGGGGGGGGGGGGGGGGGGGGGGGGGGGGGGGGGGGGGGGGGGGGGGGGGGGGGGGGGGGGGGGGGGGGGGGGGGGGGGGGGGGGGGGGGGGGGGGGGGGGGGGGGGGGGGGGGGGGGGGGGGGGGGGGGGGGGGGGGGGGGGGGGGGGGGGGGGGGGGGGGGGGGGGGGGGGGGGGGGGGGGGGGGGGGGGGGGGGGGGGGGGGGGGGGGGGGGGGGGGGGGGGGGGGGGGGGGGGGGGGGGGGGGGGGGGGGGGGGGGGGGGGGGGGGGGGGGGGGGGGGGGGGGGGGGGGGGGGGGGGGGGGGGGGGGGGGGGGGGGGGGGGGGGGGGGGGGGGGGGGGGGGGGGGGGGGGGGGGGGGGGGGGGGGGGGGGGGGGGGGGGGGGGGGGGGGGGGGGGGGGGGGGGGGGGGGGGGGGGGGGGGGGGGGGGGGGGGGGGGGGGGGGGGGGGGGGGGGGGGGGGGGGGGGGGGGGGGGGGGGGGGGGGGGGGGGGGGGGGGGGGGGGGGGGGGGGGGGGGGGGGGGGGGGGGGGGGGGGGGGGGGGGGGGGGGGGGGGGGGGGGGGGGGGGGGGGGGGGGGGGGGGGGGGGGGGGGGGGGGGGGGGGGGGGGGGGGGGGGGGGGGGGGGGGGGGGGGGGGGGGGGGGGGGGGGGGGGGGGGGGGGGGGGGGGGGGGGGGGGGGGGGGGGGGGGGGGGGGGGGGGGGGGGGGGGGGGGGGGGGGGGGGGGGGGGGGGGGGGGGGGGGGGGGGGGGGGGGGGGGGGGGGGGGGGGGGGGGGGGGGGGGGGGGGGGGGGGGGGGGGGGGGGGGGGGGGGGGGGGGGGGGGGGGGGGGGGGGGGGGGGGGGGGGGGGGGGGGGGGGGGGGGGGGGGGGGGGGGGGGGGGGGGGGGGGGGGGGGGGGGGGGGGGGGGGGGGGGGGGGGGGGGGGGGGGGGGGGGGGGGGGGGGGGGGGGGGGGGGGGGGGGGGGGGGGGGGGGGGGGGGGGGGGGGGGGGGGGGGGGGGGGGGGGGGGGGGGGGGGGGGGGGGGGGGGGGGGGGGGGGGGGGGGGGGGGGGGGGGGGGGGGGGGGGGGGGGGGGGGGGGGGGGGGGGGGGGGGGGGGGGGGGGGGGGGGGGGGGGGGGGGGGGGGGGGGGGGGGGGGGGGGGGGGGGGGGGGGGGGGGGGGGGGGGGGGGGGGGGGGGGGGGGGGGGGGGGGGGGGGGGGGGGGGGGGGGGGGGGGGGGGGGGGGGGGGGGGGGGGGGGGGGGGGGGGGGGGGGGGGGGGGGGGGGGGGGGGGGGGGGGGGGGGGGGGGGGGGGGGGGGGGGGGGGGGGGGGGGGGGGGGGGGGGGGGGGGGGGGGGGGGGGGGGGGGGGGGGGGGGGGGGGGGGGGGGGGGGGGGGGGGGGGGGGGGGGGGGGGGGGGGGGGGGGGGGGGGGGGGGGGGGGGGGGGGGGGGGGGGGGGGGGGGGGGGGGGGGGGGGGGGGGGGGGGGGGGGGGGGGGGGGGGGGGGGGGGGGGGGGGGGGGGGGGGGGGGGGGGGGGGGGGGGGGGGGGGGGGGGGGGGGGGGGGGGGGGGGGGGGGGGGGGGGGGGGGGGGGGGGGGGGGGGGGGGGGGGGGGGGGGGGGGGGGGGGGGGGGGGGGGGGGGGGGGGGGGGGGGGGGGGGGGGGGGGGGGGGGGGGGGGGGGGGGGGGGGGGGGGGGGGGGGGGGGGGGGGGGGGGGGGGGGGGGGGGGGGGGGGGGGGGGGGGGGGGGGGGGGGGGGGGGGGGGGGGGGGGGGGGGGGGGGGGGGGGGGGGGGGGGGGGGGGGGGGGGGGGGGGGGGGGGGGGGGGGGGGGGGGGGGGGGGGGGGGGGGGGGGGGGGGGGGGGGGGGGGGGGGGGGGGGGGGGGGGGGGGGGGGGGGGGGGGGGGGGGGGGGGGGGGGGGGGGGGGGGGGGGGGGGGGGGGGGGGGGGGGGGGGGGGGGGGGGGGGGGGGGGGGGGGGGGGGGGGGGGGGGGGGGGGGGGGGGGGGGGGGGGGGGGGGGGGGGGGGGGGGGGGGGGGGGGGGGGGGGGGGGGGGGGGGGGGGGGGGGGGGGGGGGGGGGGGGGGGGGGGGGGGGGGGGGGGGGGGGGGGGGGGGGGGGGGGGGGGGGGGGGGGGGGGGGGGGGGGGGGGGGGGGGGGGGGGGGGGGGGGGGGGGGGGGGGGGGGGGGGGGGGGGGGGGGGGGGGGGGGGGGGGGGGGGGGGGGGGGGGGGGGGGGGGGGGGGGGGGGGGGGGGGGGGGGGGGGGGGGGGGGGGGGGGGGGGGGGGGGGGGGGGGGGGGGGGGGGGGGGGGGGGGGGGGGGGGGGGGGGGGGGGGGGGGGGCGCCGCACAGTCACGACGAGCATGACTTAGCTCTGCCGTCGGACGGTGTTCGGTAGATTACACCTGCGGCTACTCCAGCCCTTAATCCGGAGCAGATTGTGCCATCCGAGGACGGGTGGATGGACCCCGCCACGGAGGCCACACACTCAGCGGCGATAGAGCCGAATACTGACTTCACCTCCTATGAGACCTGTGTTATCGGACCCTTGGATTCATCCCCGGCCACAGGCTCCGAACCGCTTGCGTTCGTGCCTATCGAATCTGATCAGGCACCGATCATGGAGTTTACCTCCGCGGATATTTTTCAGCACTCGCCCTTGGGCGACGTGCTATATTCATTGAGGTCTCTCTCCTTGTCAGGAGACCCTTGGCCGAACTATGTCCGGCTCAAGTGGGAAGCGGACGATGAAGAAATTCGTTCCCCACCCACCACCCACTTAATAGCCACTGTCGACGACTTAACCAACATGCTCGATTTCGACTCCGAAGACATCGACGGTATGGACGACGATGCCAATCAAGCAGGAAGTAGGGTATTACCTCCATCGAGAGGGCCCGAACCTGGGTAAACGTTGTGTCCCCCGCCTCCTGTTACCATTAGCCTTAGACGCACAGTTCGGGACCCCCTACCCGAGATCCGCCGGTTTTGACACCGACTTTGGTGCTTTCATTGAGAGTTCCACCGTGCCGTCACGATAAAGGCTTGATGGCTCCTCCGATCATCGGCAACGATGCGATCCAGGGTGAGGTTTTTCTCCCCGGACAGATCTTCATATTCGGCAGCTTCGTACTGCGGGCCAACTCGCTTGGCCATCTGAAGCAGATCGATAGCTACGCCCCTGGCCATCAGGTCAGGTTTGGAAGCTTGAACTATACTGCCGACATCCGCGGAGACTTGATCTTCGAC
>JAAAWM010009712.1:0-27123 GCA_036873465.1 Thinopyrum obtusiflorum
AGATGATGGAGTACATCCTCGCGGTTGGGAGGTTGTAAATCCTAGCTGCGGGTATCTGCACCGCCGTTCGTCATCGACTCTACTTCCCGCTGCGCTACGAGTCGGTAACGAAAATGATCAAACCTTGTATGCAGTCTCCATAGTGGTCCTGGGCTGGTGCGTAGGTTGGAAAATTTTTGTTTTCTGCTGCGTTACCCTTCAGCCGGGTCCAAACCCATGCCCACTACGCCCATCTTGCATGTGCCTCCGACGTCCGACATTGGACCAACCCATGCATCATCACGCCCGGCCTCTCCTCCTTTACAGCCTGCTACACCTCCACCATCTCCGATTATTGAGCCTGCTGCCTCTCCCGAACCATCACCATCCCTGGAAATAGTATGCGCTCCATCCCCTGTTATTCATCGCACACGTCGTGTAACAGGTCGACTCCCACCACCTATTGATCGTCTAAACCTCACAGCCACTCTTTCTTCTCCAATTCCGTATAACTATCTAATTGCCTTGCGTGACCCGGCTTGGCGACAAGCCATGCAAGATGAATATGACGCACTTCTTCAAAATGGCACATGGACTCTCGTTCCTCCTCCCCCAGGTGCTAATATTGTCAGTGGGAAGTGGATTTTTCGACACAAATATTACTCCGATGGATCTCTCGCTCGTCACAAAGCACGTTGGGTTGTCCGTGGATTCACCCAACAACCCGGTGTAGATTTTGATGAGACTTTTAGTCCCGTTGTCAAACCAGCCACTATACGTGTGGTCCTCTCTCTAGCTCTTTCTAAGTCATGGCCTATTCATCAACTTGACGTTAAAAACGCCTTCCTACACGGGAATCTTGACGAGGAGGTATATAGTCAGCAACCCGCAGGCTTCATCGATGCTCGTTTTCCAACACATGTTTGTCGTCTCCAAAAGTCCCTCTATGGTCTTAAACAAGCTCCACGTGCATGGTTTCAACGTTTTGCCTCCTATGCTCGTTCCATTGGTTTTAGTGAATCCAAGTCAGATGCTTCTCTCTTTATTTTTCATCATGGTGGTTCCACTGCTTATTTACTCCTCTATGTTGACGATATTATACTCACGGCTTCTTCTTCCACTATTCTTACTTCTATCATTCAGAAACTTAGCACCGAATTTTCTATGAAAGACCTTGGACATCTTCATCATTTTCTTGGTATTTCAGTTACTCGCACTTCCTCCAGCCTTCATCTCTCACAACGACAATACATTCTTGATGTTCTCTCCCGTGCTGGCATGCGTGATTGCAATCCCGCTTCTACCCCTATAGACACAAAATCAAAGCTTTCAGCCACGGTCGGGTGTCCTGTTTCAGATCCCTTTCAATATCGCAGTCTAGCCGGCGCTCTCCAATATATTACTCTCACACGTCCAGAAATTTCTTATGCCGTTCAGCAGGTGTGTCTTCATATGCACGACCCACGTGAGCCTCATTTTCTTCTTATCAAGCGTATCATTCGTTATCTCAAAGGGACACTTGATCTTGGTCTCATTCTTCATGCCTCCTCTTCTCACAGTCTTGTTGCCTATTCGGATGCTGATTGGGCGGGATGCCCGGATACACGCCGCTCTACGTCTGGGTTTTGTGTATTTCTTGGTGATAACTTAATTTCATGGTCCTCTCGCCGCCAGCCGACAGTGTCTCGTAGCAGCGCCGAGGCTGAATATCGTGCTGTTGCTACTGCAGTGGCCGAGACTTGTTGGATTCGACACCTCCTTCTCGAGCTACGTTGTCCCATAGACAGTGCTACCGTTGTCTACTGTGACAATGTTTCTGCTGTTTATATGTCCGCTAATCCAGTGCAGCATAGACAGACGAAACACATTGAGTTGGATATTCACTTTGTTCGGGAGAAAGTTGCCATTGGTGCAGTGCGTGTTCTGCATATTCCGTCTAGCTCCCAATTTGCAGATATATTCACCAAAGGCCTACCAACGCCTTTGTTTTTGGAGTTCAGGACCAGTCTTCACATCGGCGATGGAGTGTCCCCTAGTTCAGACTGCGGGGGCGTGTTAGAGAATCCTACAGATTGCAGTCCGTATCAAATACAATCTGTAGGTTAGATCAACTTGTACTCCACGTTTGTAATGTCCTTGCTGTGTATATATATAATATGCAATGTAAACGATCGAGGCGAGCAATTGCAGCCCGATCTTGTTTTCCTACCTAATCTAATTATTCTACACGCCCGAACCCAGGTTGGCCCCTAAGGCTTTGCAATGGCTTTAGCGGGACAGTTTTGCAGGGAAATAGGCCTGAAGGCCTCATGCCCTCATGAGTTCTCGCAGTCTCAGACTCGGGAAGTCGGACTAGGAAGGCTCTGTTAAAACGTTGCACGTCCGAGATCAGGTGGTAGAAATCATTGAAGAAAGGCAGGATAGAACCCAGGCCAAAGCAGAGTCGATAGCTGAGTAGCTGTACCTGAACTCCAGGAATTCAGCAAGACAACGCCGTACCGAATCTAGTGCATGCTGCAAATAGATTTGAATAGCATCAGCACTATTTTAATGTAAGCACTAAGCACCGGTTCCACTAATACTGACCACTTAATCTTCTAGTACGTATTGTACTCCATTTTCTAACTCGAAGTCATCGAAGGAGCGAGTGTATTGTCAATGAACATAAGTAGAGTATGCAAGAAGAGCATCAGAATCGATGCTAGCTTAAACATATCACAACTTTTTCCGGTAAAAATAAAATAACATTTCACATCTTCTCCACTTCTTTTGTTTTCATGGCATTTGGTATACACTATGATGGAATTTACTAATTCACAGCCTGTAATTGCACTTATACATAGGGAGTATTTGGACTCGGTTAATCAATCATCCATACACCATTAATCAAACCTACAAGGGCACTTGCAACAAAGCTTAAGAATCAACGTCAAGAAGCTAGTACAGATTCTTATTAGCGTTGATCGACCGAGCATTCAAATTTGATCACCGTGGCAACCCATGCCGCCGCCGCCGCGGCTGCCACTCCTCCTGCCCTTCGTGCTTCCTCCTCTGCACCTCCTCCTGCTCCTCCCCCTGCCCTCGTCGTCGTTGCCGTCGTTGCCGAGCATCAGCGGCGCCACGGAGTCCCTCTGCTCGTCGTCGTCGAGGTCGTCGTGCGTGCGGACGTTGACGCACGAGCACCGCTCCAGGGAGGCGAAGAAGGCCGCGGCGATGCCGCCGCCGACCCACCCGGCCACGCGGTCCAGCGGCCGCGCGCAGCCGCCGTGGCCGGACGACGACGGCGGCGGGCGGCGCGCACGCTGCCAGCCGGAGCGGCCGCAGAAGGGGGCGGGCGGCCGCGGGGACGCGATGGTGGTTGACGCGAGCGTCGTCGTTGCCATGATGAGCTGAGCTAGCAGTCGATGTGATGTGATGAACGAGAAGGAAGGAACAGAGGCCACTCTTTGGGGGGTTGTTTAAAAGGGAAAATGTAAGCGGCGCACGAAGGTTCTTAATTGGCGCCAATGGCTAAAGGTCTTAAAGCTACTCCAATGCTGCATTTTGTATCCCTGTTTTGCCCTTGATAAACTTTGTAAAAAGCAGCGGAGTACGCATCACTGTCTATTATAATTGTTGTAGGTAATAATATGGTAATTGGCTCAGTGGCAGGAAACTGAACACTTTGGGCAAAATGAATTTCTCTCGGCCAAATCTAGGACTCCCTCCGTCCCATAAGACGTCTTTTGACACTAATGCCTTACATTAAGGGACGAAGGACGTATTAGTTTGCTAATTAAGACCGGTGTCTGTCTATTACTTCTTGCACTTACCAATGCGGTCATTTTGAAGTGAACTCTGGATCCAATCCCACATGTCATCTACACTACTACAGAGGATCTCGACCTCTCGTTTTCTGGTTGGGATCCTATGCAGTAGCGCATCGTGCAGTACATCCCTATCATGTGGATCCGACCCCACATGTCATGTACACTACCGCAGAGGATCTCGACCTTCCGCCTTCCTATCATCAAACGTTCAATCTTAACTCGCCATTCTTAACTTCCTAAACATTACCAGTACTAAGCCAGCACAAAGGGTCGGCATCCAATTTGGTGGCTAGTACTTATGAAAAGTTTGCCCGTGTAAGAGTTGTAGGGCTAGCGGCCATTAGTGTCCTTTGCTGTCTCCCTTCGTGGTAGGAGAAGGGATGGGGTCGCATTAGGTACACATAAATAATGTCACGGGTGTGGATTATGGCCGAGGTAGCACATGAACACATCATGCATCTTTGCCAGTTGGTGCTGGTGCCGGAAGGAAAAGGGCGGAAGGAGGAGCTCCCCATCATGCATCTTTGCCAGTTGCCAGGAATAGTTTCATGTGTATTTTCCCTGAATTTAGGGGTCAGCATCGAGTGTATGAGCGACAAGTTTCGAATTGGACCAATAGTCTAATGGGCACGGCACGAAAAACTGCAGGGATGCACAGCACACGAAGAGGGATCAACCTGAACCTCGTTATAAGTCTGAAAGCGATGGAACTGAACCTCGAGCCCGTGGGTTGGCTGGCCTAGGTTCTCCTAATTGTAAACTTGTGGACTAAAAAAAGGCCCCTACAACCATTCTTCCCTAACTTCCGTTCAACTCCAGCGACTAAGATTATCTCCCCTATATTCGCCTTTGTTGCACATGAGCTGAATGAATAATCGCTTGGGAAAATGTTTGGAAACCAAAGTTTTTGGTGGTTTAGACACACAAAATATTCACACCCAAATATGTGCCTCAGAGCATCTACAGCCGGACGCCCCAAACCCGGCTCAAGCGCCCGGGCACATGGCCCGGTCACTGAACGGTCACAAAAGTTCGACCTAGATGGACGCCTCAAACGGGTCTCAAACACCCGGGCTGACCGGCACCCCTCATATTCAGCCCAAATATGGGGCGGATATGGGGGCGTCCGGGCATGTCTGCCGATCCCGCTGTAGGTCGTAGCAGTCTCACCTGCAGTGACAGAAACTCCTTCCTCTCTCGTCAGCGCACCCAAATTTTAGTCCCACATTGCCGCGCGAGGCGGACGCCGACCGGCTTAAATAGCCGCGCCGGCGGATGGTGGCAAACTTCTCTGTTGTTGTGTAGGTCTATTAATTCTCGCTGTGTGAACGAGATAACTTGACACTAGATTGCATTTCATCAATTGATGACTGTTCATCGAGTGTCAAGTTCATCTCGTTCATATGCATTGATATCCCTACTACAATGACAATAGATTTTTCTTTTGTTCATCAATTTTGATCGACACATTGTGATTCATAAAAAGCAGTACTGACATGAATGTTTCCCTTGTCAAGGAGATAAAACGTGACTATGAATCTTCTATGTGATAAGCATAGAAGATTCATAGTAATAGTCTATCTTCTTAACAAAGGATGCAATGATTTCAGAAGCTCATCGCTTCTGGACGACCCGGCTATTTAAGCCGGCCGAGTAGCTCGTCACGCAGTGAGGTGGGACTAACACGGATGTGAAAATCGTAAGTATGAGCAATTTTTGGTGTGACTACAACACCCAAACTCCATACCTCCGACTTCACCACAACCTTCCTACATCCACAAAATTATCAATGACCAGTTTCCAGCCCTCCAAAAGAACTCCATTATCCTCCGAAGCGGTAGGACAACTACCTTCTTTTGTCTAGACACATGGCTTTGCTCATCGATAAACCCTCTGTCGACCACTTCCAAACTTTTTTTTTCATGCCACACACATAAACATTTTAGCCTCTATCATGAAAAATGGGTTACTTGTGAATCTTCGTGGTTGTCTAACCTTGGTCACCTCCTGTGAGTTTGATGGGGTTAATTTGATAAATGCCACTGCAAATTTGGCCATTCCGAGAAATGCCACTGCAATTTCCAAACTTTGAAAAATGCCATTTCATGCCATTTTCAGTGGCATTTTTCGAAGTCTGCAGTAGCGTTTTTTAAAGTTTGCAAAAATTGCAGTGGCATTTTTTAAAGTTTGGAAATTGCAGTGGCATTTTTATGAATCGCCATAATTGGAGTGGCATTTATCTAATTAACCCTTGATGCTTTGTCTTTATTGTTGCAGGATTTCAAGCTCGGTAGTGATCCAACATCAACTCACACCTAGATTGGGAGCGCAAATAGCAGTAGGTATACACATAATGCACAGATTCCCCTCAATCTCCGTCTCTTGGTTATTCAAATCAGCAACAACAAGAGCCAGCATGAGAACATCACAATCCATCACCCTAAGTTGTGCCCACCACTACGTCCACAACTCCATCCTTCACCTCCCTCCTGCCAAATTGACTATATGGGCAGGCATAGCTCGCCTATAAAACACCTGACACGACACGATCCGTGTCGACCCTTTTATAAAAGGGCATGACACGAAGGCCTAAGCTTGGGGATTGGCCTGACACGCAACTTATGCGGCCTTCTTGTGGTTTGACAACACAGGTGCGTGTGGTGCAATCATTCGGGATAGTAGCGGCCTGTTCGTAGCGGCTGCCACAGCAAGGCTTGAGCACGTAGCAGATGTGGAGTCGGCTGAAGCGGCTGGTCTTGTTGAGGGCTTGAAACTAGCCAATATAGTTGGCTGCAGCAATATTGATCCAAATGGACAATCTAACTGTGGTGTGGAAGCTCTCCAACAGAATTCTGGGCATTCGATGTTAGCAGCTCCGATACTTGATGAATGCAGATCACTACTACATGATTCCGGAAAGGTCTTGCTAGAGCATTGTAATCGCGAATCGAACATGGTAGCTCATGAGCTAGCTCAGTTTGGACGTGTTGATCCACCAAATATGTGGTTGGACTCACCTCCCATCTTTATTTCTGAACTTCTCGCGGATGATGTAAGCGTTATTTAATTTTAATAAAACTAGCCATGAAGGCCTTTCCCTAAAAAAAAAGGGTCGGCTTGACATGACACGACTGCGGGCCGGTCCGCGTTCATTTTCCGCCTTCCGCACTTTAAAAATTCAAAAAAGAACTAGAAAGTTAAGAAAAATACAACAAAATTATAATTTTTGGAAAAAGAATGCAAAAAATCTATTTTTTTTTATAAAATATGAAAGAGGCAAAGTGTCATATAGACCGACCGCATGTCGCCCCGGTTGCCCGGTTCTGAGTCGTGCCATGCCGGCCCGTGAATAAAAATATCGTGTTGTGTCAGCCTTAGGGCTTGACATGAAGGATCGGCCTTGTTCCATGGTGGGCTGAAGGCTAGCCCAACCCTTTTATTCGCCTGCTGTGTTGGACTCGTGCCGTGCCGAAAATCCGTGCCCGCGGAGCACAACCCATGTGGCAAGGCTTGGTCCTGCCCACCTCCATTTGCCCAAGCCATATCCGCATGGCCCTGCGCTACACCCGCCGTCCACACCCCTGCTCGTCCCAATGAGTGTACCTCCCACGTACATCCACCTACCCCACACATAAGAAATGAGAAAGCAATTTTCCGCTTTGAAGTAATCTCTAAGTGATTTCAACAATAATTTGAATGAATATTTTTTTCCACAATATTTAAATGTTTAATGGTTTTTTACATGTTTTGTATGCCTTGTTTTTTGTTTTGAGAGAACGTTTTTGACACAGTTTGCTCTGTCAGTCAAAATTAAACAATGGGATGACCGGATGAGGCCTGATTACCCACCTGACTTCAATCGTACGGCTCACCCAGGTTCAATCTACCAATGCTGAAATCCGACGGTGCAGAAGGCGATTGATACTCCCAAACTCATTTTCCCCTTTCTTCCGCAGACCAGAAAAGAGAGGGCGAAGGAAATCCACGAGCGGAGAAGAGGAGATCAGGATGCGGCTTTCCTTCCCCCTCGTCGCCGGCGCCGTCGTGTGAGTCGGACTCAGTCCCCCCCTTATTTTCTCCCACCCGTCTGTAGCATCTCGCCGTAGATCTGCTGCGGCGTCGCCGCATCCTACCAGTCTGACGCTGTTTAGATGCGTTCTTGAGCTTGAGCGCTTACCCTATATTATGCGCTGTTCTTGATCCTTTTTGCAAGTTGCAGCCTTGGGAGTCGATAGTCAAGGGATTTTATTTTTGTGACTGGCCTCCGTCTTGCTCTTGTTGATAGAAATAGCTTGATTCTTGCCCAGGATCGAAGTTCCTGCGTGCTGGCGGGGAGGGTTATAACCAATTTGTTTCGAGCATGCGTTAGATGTAGATTGGGTTGCGACACCACAAATGGCATTATCTGCGCAAGTGCGCAACAACTGTAGGTAGCAAGATTGAATCGCCATCGGGAGGCTTGTTCTTGAAACCCTCTGTGGAAGGGGTAATTATCGTCAAAAGCAATGCTTTCTTCAAATTCTGCTGCTAGTGTTTTGCGAGTAAGCCCATATGCAGTGCTGAGAATTGGGGATTGAGTAATGGCGGTGCCCGTTTTGTAGTACGAAAGTAAGATTGTCAAACCCAGTCTAGTGTCATTGCACAACTCTCAAAGACAGTCTATTGGCATTTCTGTTCTCTGATTGAGAATTTGCCATGAAATAGGACTTTTCTATGGTAGCAGCATCAGTAAGCATTTCTTAGTGCAGGTTTCCTGTTGTGTGGGGGAATGCCTTATACCGCACGGCCTAAAATGCCCAGCAGTACACACCGATAAGCGTAAAGATCTCTTATCTATAAGTTAGAATGTTTCATTATCTTTTAGCTTGTACCTTAAGCCAATTAGGGTGATGATCTGGTTCAGCGGCGGAGCTACGTGCACTGCTGCAGGTGCCGTGCCCCCCCCCAGCCTTGGCAAAAAGTAGGAAGAATTTTTTTAGGGACTGATTAAATTAGAAAAATTGTAGACTTCGGCCCCCTCAAACATCCATGTTTTATGTTTGGCCCCCTCTGAGTATCTTGTCTAGCTCCGCCAGTGATCTGGTTGCTACACTTTGTTTGGAATAATAGGCTACATCTATTTACAGAGGACCTGTTGGATATGGTAATCAAAAAATAAAGTTTTCTGAAGGCCATATCCCCCCTTATGTGTTCTCTCCCCTCTTCTCCTAATCATGTGACATAGCTGCCATTACGATACCTGGTCACCCTAATTACTGTCTTGAACTGCTGTTGATTTCTTTGAGGCGAAGATCCCAATTTTTTTAAGAGAATGCAAATACTTCCACTGCCCTAGTACAAAAAGGCATGTCTTGAGTTATATGCTGCAATAACATTATTTGTTCAGTAGCTATCGCCTATTGGTAGTGGAATGTGTCTTTTTACAGTAATGTTGCTGGCACAAGGTTTAATGTGTAGATTGGGATGAAAACGGCTTGTAAAATGTGGTTCATGTGTAACAATGGGCATCACATTGTTAAGGTTGCATCCCTAGAACTGCACCTTACATCATTGATCTGGTCAGATGCTGTTACACATTCATGATCACTCGTGCGTTCCTGTGGATATTTCCATTGTAGCTATTGAATATCATCGGTATGTGCAAGTGCTATTTTGTGATCTGCAGTGCTGGTAGTTCATTATCGTCGCATACCCGCTTCTAACTTGGTCATTCTGCCTTGCAAATGCCTCAGGGTTGGAGTGATTTCTGGGAATGTGATATTTGGGCCACCGCTCCAGAAGTACTGGGCAGAGAAGCAGCAGCAAGATCAGGCGGCAAAGGAAGGCCAAACTGGGTCGACTTAACGGAGATATCTTCATGTTTTGTTGAGTCAATGTCGCCATACTTCCCTTGACCAGTCGCAGTGAAACAATTCTGAAACTAATACAATGATATGAAATGTACTTGGGTTATTCGACAACCTCGCTTTTTGCTAGCTTTGCTTGAATTAGCTGCCCTAGCTTTGGTACTGGAAGGTATCAGGTGTACCATGTACATGATGAATTAGAATCCAAACCGTAATTTTGGCCCAAATTTGTTTGAATTCAGTTTCATTTCGTCAGTTCAAACCTGGTTTTTTTAAGGCGAGGTTCAAGCCCAGCTGTGCTCTATTGTCGCCAATCCATGTTCAGTGTTTGTTCGGCCTGGTTGTCCCATTGGGCTTCACCTCGGCCAATTTAGTGGCCCGGAGAAAGGTGGGCTTTTTGTGAGCCCAGCCCAGCACGGCCTGGTCTGGACTGCCTGTTTCGTTTTAGGCTTCGGGAGCAGGGGAAGCGGGAGCCATCGCCATGGTAGGGATTCCCCGCGCGTTCTCAATCCCTAGCCCCCAATTTCCCGCCAATATAAGATCCTTGCCTGCTCCGGCGATCGCCGCAGCCCTGAACCCTCACAGGATGCCGAGGAAAGCAGCTCGCGGCGCCACCGCCGCCAGCAAGAAAGCCGAGCTCGCCGCCAAAAAGAAATCCGCGCTCGCCGCTGGCAAGAAAGCCGCGCCCATCGCGACCAAGAAATCCGCTCCCGCCGCCGGCAAGAAAGGAGCAGCGCCCGCCGCAAGCAAGTACTGGCTGCTGAAGACGGAGCCGGGGGAGTGGTCGTGGTCGGATCAGGCGGGCGCGCCCGGCGGCGTCGGGCCGTGGGACGGCGTCCGCAACCACCAGGCCATGAACAACCTCCGCGCGATGCGCCGCGGCGACCGCTGCCTCTTCTACCACTCGGGCGCCGGCGCCGCGTGGTGGGCGTCGTCGAGGTCGCCAAGGAGTGGTACGAGGGCGAGGAAGGGGAGGCGACGGCCGGCGGCGCCGTGGACGTGCGCGCCGTCGGGGAGTTCCGGAGGCCCGTGGCGCTCGGGGAGATCAAGAAGGCGGCGGCGGCGGGGGAGGTGGAGGGGCTGAAGGACTTCGCGCTCATCCGGCAGGCCCGCCTGTCGGTGATGCCCGTGCCGGTGGAGGTCTGGGATTGGGTTTGTGAGATGGGGGGTGGCTTTGTGCAGGATGGGGAGGTGGGAGACGAAGAAGCAGCAGCAGAAGGCTGATGCTATGAACTCTGAAGGTAAACAATCTGCTGCTGTCTTCTGCAACGCAAAAATGTTCCCCGGTGCAAATTGAGCCTAATTCATTTATGCAATCCACATTTATCCCATCAAATTGTCCGTTAATCTTGTGACATCGCTCCAGATGCAGGTGACATATGCAGTTGGAAGATCATTCTGTGGCGTCTTTTGGCCTGCGAGAGATGGTGTTTTGCGTAACATTTTAGTGACATTTTGTGTATCCTCTAGTGTTTGCCTTCTCTGCATCGTGGTGTGACCAAGTGTGTCCACTAGCTAGTCAATGTAGTAAGCTCAGTGGTCGATGTTGGCATGTCGCAAGAACAGTTGTTATCTTAGTGCTGTAAGATCTTTCAAGGAGTCGTATGCTGTTCTTTGTGGCTGTATGGATATGCTGCTCACTGAATTTTCGAGCAGGTGGTTTCATTCTGTCCATGCTATGGCACTCATATATGGTCTCATGGATGATTCCTGGACCAGTTTAGTGTTAAATGATGATCATATAGGTGCCATGACTAAATCAAGAAGTCTAACCATGTAGGTGTAACTACACACTATTATTGTACCCAGTTTTGGGACGCCCCCTGGCTTCTTGGTCGCAAGCCCAAGGATATTGCGCCGCTAATCTACGAGGCATCAAGACGGAAGAATTGGTCGGTGCGTGAGGCTCTTAGAGGGAATGCGTGGATCTTCAAAATCCGCCACAACACCACTATCTCCGGCAACCACATTCGGGAATTTTTCACTCTTTGGATGCTTGTGCACAACTTCCACCTTGATGAACAAGCTGAAGATGAAATTGTTTGGAAACACGCGAACGACGGAATCTACACGGCGGCCACTGCATACAAGGCTCAATTCCTTTGCTTGACCCTCTCTCCCATGGACCGCATGGTCTGGAAGGTTTGGGCTCCTCCCAAGGTTAAATTCTTTGCCTGGTTGGCATTGCAAGATAGGATTTGGACCGCCGATCTCTTGGAGAGGCGTGGGTGGCCAAATTGCGGCCTCTGCCCTCTTTGCAAGAGGGAGCAGGAAACGAGTGCTCACCTTTTCTTCAAGTGCCGCTACACGATCAGGCTTTGGAGAGCCATCATCGAGAAGATTGGCTTACATCACATGGATACATCAACGTGGCACCTCCACGAAACCGTCAACGAGTGGTGGGACAAGAGAACCGACAGTACCAATCCTAATTGGCATGCTATGGCCTCCCTCACCATGCTTGTCTCTTGGACAATTTGGAATGAAAGAAATGCTAGAGTGTTCCGTCACAAGTGCATGCCACCGCCTATTATCCTTACCACCATCCTGGACGAGGCCAAGCTTTGGGTAACCGCGGGCGCTAAGAGACTAGGGAACTTGTTGTTGGGCGAGTAATTATATGCCGTTTTTGTGGGTGTGTTGTAAAACTCTAAACTCTATTCTCTACTTATTTAATGGATGAGGCAAATCTTTTACCTCCGTTTCGAAATTTTTTTTATTGTACCCAGTTTCTGAGCACGAATGGTTCCTTCTTTGGCGAGCTCTGTAGAATGCAAGACAATCAGTGTCATAGCCATAGGCTGCAATGGAAGCCTCAGAGTCTTCGAGATCACATTGTTCTACTCAGCGAAACGATTCTTTTCGACCGAACGACGGCCGCATGGCTTTTACAGTTTACGATTCATCGTCTGTAGGATGCAGGCAGAATCCTGTGAGTTAGAAGTTAGAACACAACACTAGTGTGTAAGAGCATCTCCAGGCAGAGGGCTGATGCTCTGAACTCTGAAGGTAAACAAGCTACTGCTGCAACTCAAAAATCTTTGCCGGGGTAAATTGAGGCTAATTTGTCTCTGCACCTCACATTTCTCCCATCAAATCGTCTGCAGGTGACATATGCAGTTGGAAGGATCATTTTGTGGTGTCCTTTGGCCTGCAACTGTAGAGATGGTATTTTGAGGAGCATTTCAGTGACATTTTGTGTATCCTCTCTAGCGTTTGCCATCTCTGCATCGCGGCGTGGCCAATTAGGTATCCTCTAGCTAGTCAATGTAAGTTCAGTGGTCGATGTTGGCATGTTGCAAGAACGGCCGAGTCATATGATGTTCTCTGTGGCTGTATGGATATGCTGTTCACTGAATTTTCGAGCAGTTGGTTTCATGCCGTGGATGCTATGACACTCAACAGTCTCATGGATGTCCTATGTTAGGTAGTCTGTTAAATGATGATCATATGGATGCAGTGACTAAAGTAGGAAGTACTGTAGCTGTGTACACACTGTTTCAACGGAAGAAAGGTATGCCCCTTTGCAACCATCAGTAGCATTGCTACAGGCTTCAGCAGAAGCCGCATAGTCTGATATAACATCATCATCATCTGTACAACACGAGTGTCTGATATAACAACCGGGCTTTCACCCCTTTCTACTCCCTCCATTCCTAAACATATGATGTTTTGATAGTTCAATATATGACGTTTTGGTGGTTCAAATTGAACTATCAAAACGTCATATATTTAGGAACGGAGGGAGTACTATATAATCGCTCAACGGAAACATAACCAGTTCTTATATCAGAGTACGGTCATACAAAGGCTGTGAATAGAATCCCACCCCTCCCAATCAGTCCAGCCACTCCCCTATTTACCCTAGCCGCCACTCCACTATGCAAAGCCATAGGAGTAGGATGGATCTAGGGCTCGGTGAGCTGACCGAGGAAGAGAAGAAGGCGGTGGAGGTGAGGGCGGCCAGGGTGCGGGTGCAGAGAGCATCGCGCAGAGTGGCTACTCCTTGGAGTATAGGCGCCGGCTGTCAGACAGGATCCTAGAGCACTACACCGACGAGGAGCTTGAGTGTGTGATCCCAATCTAGCTACCGGGGCACGTTGGGTGCCTTTTCCGGTACCCATGATCATGCAACTCTCATTTAGCACATGTTGGCCTCTGTGATGAATGAAACTATATATGAATATTTGTGATCAACATATGTATGAAGCTATGTACCACCCGCGGAGGAGGGAAAGGAACATGACTGGTGCGGGAGCCTGCAGTGACGGCGAAGGGGCAAGCAGAGGAGGGGGAGCGAGGTGCGCGGGAGGGGTTGCCGGGGACGTGTGGTGCTCGTGCCCCCTGGTGATACTCTTCGCTGCGAGGCGTCGTCGGTGGACTTCCTCGTCTGATTCAACATTATCCGCGTCAAGGTCGGCCTGCCCCCGTACCCGCGTTTCGTCTACCTCAGCCGCCACATGATTCCATGTCGGATGGATCCCGCCTCGCTTTCTCTATTGAATTGTTTGAAGAGTTTGATCGACTCTTGATTCAGCTTATAATCATGTTTACATGGCAAAATTATGCCTTTTGGTGTATAAGACATGGCAATTTTGGAATTTTTTCTGATAGTCACATGGCAAATTTGAGATATTGTTTTTGCCATTTTATAAAAAAAAGGTTGTTTTCTGCATATCGCAAATTGGAAATATTTTCCCCTGGTCACATGACAAATTCGTAACATTTTTTGTCTTCCAAACATGGCAAATTTAGGTTCTTTTGTAATGCTCCTATGGCAAGCTTTAGGAATTTTGGTCCCTTAATCACGGCAATTCTAGAAATGTGTTCTACTTTCTCACATGGCAATTTTACATTTTTTTATGCATATTTTCTAACAAAAAAATCATTTTCTACACATTGCAGATTTTGAAGAAACATGTGCTGGTCACATGAAAAATGGATAACATTTTGTTTTTCAAACATGCCAAATTTATAAATTTTCATAACGTCCACATGGAAATTTTATCAATTTGTTAACTTGTCACATGGCAAATTTATATACATTGTGGCGAATTTACACATTTTTGTAATGTTCGTATCTCAAAGTTATAGATTTTTTGATTTTATAAAACAGGGTGGCGTCTAGGATCATGTTTGTATTAGGCACATGGCCAATTTACATTTTTAGTTTTCCCTTTCATTATGGCATTTTCAGAGAAAAACCATGGCAAATTTACTGTACAGATTATGACATTTTCTAATACATCATGGTAAATTAATTTTTGTATAATATCAGATTTATTGTCATCGAAAAATTCATTTCCGCCTACTCACAACTACAATTTTTTTGCAACCCGGAATTTGCAAAAACAACTCAAATCCCCAATTACATTACGAGAAATGGAAGCAACTTAGTCCGCAGCACGCTAGATTAAGGGAGCGCCTAGAACTCAGCTGAATGAGATATAGTTTGGTCTCAATCAGATGACATCATCATGTATTGATACTGGTATTGTACCTCCGTGATCGATAGCGTATGCCGCTTTCTCGATAGGCTGGTTTTCTTTCTAGGTGCGTTGTTTGGGTCGTTAATATGGGCCATTAGTGGGCTGAGCTGTGTGTCCAGCCTTGTCCGTGTCTCTTTTTGTGTGTGTGTGTGTGTGTGTATGTGTATTCAATCCATTTGGAACAAAAAATAGGCCTACAACCAT
Source organism: Thinopyrum obtusiflorum (assembly GCA_036873465.1). Classification (NCBI taxonomy): domain Eukaryota; kingdom Viridiplantae; phylum Streptophyta; class Magnoliopsida; order Poales; family Poaceae; genus Thinopyrum; species Thinopyrum obtusiflorum. The sequence goes on from JAAAWM010009712.1 coordinate 15,328, forward strand.
CTATGAATTGGATGAGCATATTACTATTCCATTGCCACACAATTTTCCTATTTTTCTTGTAACTATGTATTAGCCAGTATCTTACGCGCCCACCGCATCCAGTTTTTCTTAAAAATATATTTAAAAGTTAGAAAAAACATTTTTTTGCACTGAACGCTTGTTGTAATTCCGGCGTGAGTGTTTTCTCTACATGCAGTGGATACTAACCTGACAATGGAAAAAAATTTGCTTGCAAGTCTACTTGTGTGTGGGATGTTGTGGATGTGACGTCATGCTAAATCTTCCCTTTCTGTCTTTCAATTACTCGGGCTGCACAACGTCGTGATAAAAGGGCTGGCCACAAGCTGACGAATTTCATGCTCGGTCAACAATCACATGAAGATTTGCATGTGTGTGTCACTAACAAAGGAGGAAACTTTGAAAAATTATTGCATGTGTGTGTCACTAACAAAAGAGGAAACTTTGAAAAATTACAGCTTCCTCCTGGATCGCAAATTAAAAATAGTTTTGCCTAATATATTGTGTTCATTAAGCCGAGGCATTTATAGTTGATTTTTCATTCAAGGCAAAACAGTATTTAAAAAATTATATAGTAAAGAAATTTAAAAGAAACAAATGTACACAAAAATGATATAAGAAAGAAAAGTTTGTTGCACGGGCAATGTTTGCTGGGCGACTATATCAAAACAAATTATTGTGTATGATCGACGAAGATACAACTATAAGCGTTCAACAGTGTGAACCTAGGATCAACTATATATATATATTCAAAAACATTATGTGTTTTCATGCGAGAAATACCGGAGATGGTTTGTGCGTTCCGAGAAATAAAACACAAAAAAGGGCCAAAATGAAAAGTGCTTGTATGCACCCACCGTCAAGGGAAATGATAGAAAACCCGCCTATGTGATGCTAAGATAAAAACCGTCGACAACCGCCGACAACCCTCCCCCAACTCGGTTGCGGACGCTTCATACCTCTTGCAGTTGCGCCCGAGTATGATGAGTTGCAGTTGTGCCCGGGTTGTGGCGGTTGCAACTATACAACCTAAAAAAAACCGTTGAGTTGAAAAAAGAAGTTGTTGCTGAGGTATGAAACAAAAGAACTACAACTTTAAGTTACGAGTCAATGTTTGACTTACAAATGGGACAATTACCCCATTACAAAAAATTCAATGGTCCAAAGTCAAATGGGTGACTTGCAAAAATGGAGCGATTACAAATTACAGGCCCTGACTTGCGAGACAAATGGTGTACTTGCAACTAGTCGTAGTTACAAACTACACGTAAGAAAAAAAAATATTGTTACAAGTTCGAGGGTCTATTTGCAAGTGGCATAAACAAGAACAACTACCACTACTGGTGAAGTCGATGATGGACTTGCACTTAGGGCAATTTTAAAAAAAAAAGTGGCATGAACGATAGTTACAAGTCGAGGGTCTACTTGCAAGTGGCATTGCGGGCACCAACAGTTGTGAGTCGATGGTGGACTCTCAACTAGGGCAACTACAAAAAAGAAAAAGAAAACAGACCAATTGCGAGTCAAGGGTCTACTGCAAGTGGCATGCGGGCCCCCACAGTTGTGAGTCGATGGTGGGCTTGCAACTAGGGCAATTGCAAAAACTACATACAAAAAACAGACCAGTTATGAGTCGATGGTGGGCTTGTAACTAGGGTAATTACAGACTGCAAAAAAAGCCGAGTTGCAAGTCGATGGTCGAGTTGCGAGTCGATGGTTTACTTGCAAGTGGCATGCGGGCGCCCACAGTTGTGACTCGATGGTGGACTTGCAACTAGGGCAATTACAAAACTACAAAAACAGACAAGTTGCGAGTCGATGGTCGAGTTGCAGGTGGCATGCGGACACCCACAGTTGTAAGTCAATGGTGGACTTGCAACTAGGGCAATTACAAACTAAAAAAAATGACTTGCAAGTCGACGGTCCAGTTGCAAGTATTTTGATCGGTGAAACCAAAGTTACTTGTATTTACAAGGAAGTAATTGTGAACACCCCCTAGTTGCAAGTCGAGGGTCTGCTTGCAAGTGACATGTGGGCCCCTTGTAGTTGCGATTCAACCCTGGACTTGCAACTGGGGTAACTTCTTTGTAAAAACACCCCTAGTTGCGAGTCGAGGGTCTGCTTGCAAGTGACATGCGGGCCCCTTGCAGTTGCGATTCGACCTTGGACTTGCAACTGGGGCAATTACAGAAAACATGACACAAAAAACAGACCAATCGCAAAGTCGAGGGTTCGACTTGCAAGTGGCATCAAGTAAAACACTCCCAGTTGCAAAGTGGATGGTTGAGATGCAAAAGAGGCATGTGGGCCCCACAATTGTGATTCATGGGTGCACTTGCAACTGGGACAATTACGAAAAAATAACACAACAAAAAAAGACCAAAAGTGGCATCACGGCCCCACAGTTGCGACTCGACCTTGGACTTGCAACTGGGGCAATTATGGCGAAAAAGAAGACAAAAATAGACCAGTTCCAAGTCCAAGGTCGAGTTGCAAGTCCATGGTCGAGTTGCAAGTGGCATCAAGTAAACACCAGGCAGTTGCGAGTTGATGGTCGAGTTGCAAGTGGCACACGGGACCCACAGTTGCGAGTATTTTCATTGGTGAAACCAAAGTTGCATGTATTTACAAAGGAAGTAATTGTGAACAACAAGAACAACAAACAAACAACCAACAACAACAACAACAACAACAACAACAAACAAACTAGGCATCCGGCGCCGAGTAAACACCCCCCAGTTGTGAGTCGGGTGGTTGAGTTGCAACTGGGGCATACAGGCCCTCATAGTTGCGAGTCTAGGGTCGAGTTGCAAGTGGCTTCGAGTAAAACACCAGCCAGTTGCAAGCCGATGGTCGAGTTGCAACTGGGGCATGCGGGCCCACACTTGCAAGTCGATGGTGGACTTACAACTGGGGCAATTATGGCAAAAGAAGACAACAAAAACGGACAAGTTGCAAAGTCCATGGTCGAGTTGCAAGTGGCATCGAGTAAACACCCCCCCGGGGGGGGCCCGAGTTGCGAGTCGATGATCGAGTTGCAACTGGGGCATTCGGGCCCTCACAGTTGCGAGTCGATGGTGGACTCACAACTGGGGCAATTATGGCAAAAAAAAGACAAAAAACAAACCAGTTGCGAGTCCAGGGTCGAGTTGCAAGTGGCATCGAGTAAACACCAGCCAGTTGCGAGTCTAGGGTCGAGTTGCAAGTGGCATCAAGTAAACACCAGCCAGTTGCGAGTCGATGGTGGAGTTGCAACTGGGGCACACGGGCCCTCGCAGTTGCGAGTCGATAGTGGACTTGCAACTGGGGAAATTACGAGACAAAAAATACAACATACCAGTTGCAAGTCCAGGGTCGAGTTGCAAGTGGCTTTGAGTAAAACACCAGCCAGTTGCGAGTTGGTGCCCCAGTTGCAACTGGGGCATGCGGGCCCACAGTTGCGAGTATTTTCATCGGTGAAACCAAAGTTGCTTGTATTTACAAAAGAAAGTAATTGTGAACAACAAAGAACAACAACCAACAAACAACAAACAAACAACAACAACAACAACAAACAACACACAAAAAAAGATTAGGTGAAGGTCAAGGGTCGAGTTGCAAGTGGCATCGAGTAAACACCCCCCGGGGGGGGGGGGGGGCCCGAGTTGCGAGTCGATGGTCGAGTTGCAACTGGGGCATTCGGGCCCTCACAGTTGCGAGTCGATGGTGGACTTGCAACTGGGGCAATTATGGCGAAAAAAGAAGACAAAAAATGGACTAGTTCCAAGTCCAGGGTCGAGTTGCAAGTGGCATCGAGTAAACACCAGCTAGTTGCGAGTCGATGGTCTACTTGCAAGTGGCATGCGGGCCCCCACAGTTGCGAGTCGATGGTGGACTTGCAACTAGGGCAATTGCAAACAACAACAAAAAAGCCGAGTTGCAAGTCGATAGTCGAGTTGCAAGTGGCATGCGGGCACCCCACAGTTGCGAGCCAATGGTGGACTTGCAACTAGGGCAATTACAAACTACAAAAAAAAATCCGTGTTGCAAGTCAATGGTTGAGTTGCAAGTGGCATCGAGTAAACAACCCTAGTTGCGAGTCGATGTTCTACTTGCAAGTGGCATGCAGGCCCCTACAGTTGTGAGCTGATGGTGGACTTGCAACTAGGGCAATTACAAAAACTAGAAAAAAAAACCCCGAGTTGCAAGTCGATGGTCGAGTTGCAAGTGGCATGCGGGCACCCCACAGTTGCGAGCCAATGGTGGACTTGCAACTAGGGCAATTACAAACTACAAAAAAAATCTGAGATGCAAGTCAATCGTCGAGTTGCAAGTGGCATCGAGTAAACAACCCTAGTTGCGAGTCGATGTTCTACTTGCAAGTGGCATGCGGGCCACCACAGTTGCGAGTCGATGGTGGACTTGCAACTAGGGCAATTGCAAACTACAAAAAAATCCAAGTTGCAAGTGGCATGAGGGCACCCCACAGTTGCGAGTCGATGGTGGACTTGCAACTAGGGCAATTACAAAAACTACAAAAAAAAACCGAGTTGCAAGTCGATGGTCGAGTTGCAAGTGGCATTGAGTAAACAACCCTAGCTGCGAGTCGATGGTCTACTTGCAAGTGGCATGCGGGCACCCACAGTTGCGATTCAATGGGTGGACTTGCAACTAGGGCAATTGCAAAAACTACCAAAAAAAGCTGAGTTGTGAGTCAATGGTCTACTTGCAAAGTGGCATGCGGGCACCCACAGTTGCGATTCGATGGTGGACTTGCAACTAGGGCAATTACAAACTACAAAAAAAGCCGACTTGCAACTCGACCATCGAGTTGTGAGTGGCATGCAGGCACCCACAATTGCAAGTCGATGGTGGACTTGCAACTAGGGCAATTGCCCGAGATGCAAGTCGATGGTCGAGTTGCAAGTGGCACGTGGGCACCCCACAGTTGCGAGTCGATGGTGGACTTGCAAACTAGGGCAATTACAAAACTACAAAAAAAACCGAGTTGCAAGTCGATGGTCGAGTTGCAAGTGGCATCGAGTAAACAACCCTAGTTGCGAGTCAATGGTCTACTTGCAAGTGGCATGCGGGCACCCACAATTGCGATTCGATGGGTGGACTTACAACTAGGGCAATTGCAAACTACAAAAAAAGCCGAGTTGCGAGTCAATGGTCTACTTGCAAGTGGCATGCGACACCCACATTTGCGATTCGATGGTGGACTTGCAACTAGGGGGATTGCAAACTACAAAAAAAGCCGAGTTGTGAGTCGATGGTCGAGTTGCAAGTGGCATGCGGGCACCCATAGTTACAAGTCGATGGTGGAGTTGCAAGTAGCATCGAGTAAAAACACTTCCAGTTGCAAGTCGATGGTTGAGTTGCAAAAAGAGGCATGTGGGCCCCACAATTGCGAGTCGTGGGTGGACTTGCAATTGAGACAATTACGAAAAATAACACAACAAAAAAATAGACCACGACGCATTTAATGTTGATGCCCTGTGCATTGCTATGCTTGAAGTTGAAAACGACAGAATCATCCACCTGGAGGTGGTTCTGGGCTACAAAAACACCCCAATCTTTGTCGAAGACCATCCATCCATCGCGATTCGTGTGATATCCAAGCTGCATGACATCTCCTACACCCAAGCAAAGCTCAACAACCCCTTCTGAAGCCAAGTTCAATGGTTGAACTATTTTCTTCGGGATTTTCTATGTGATATCAGCAAATACAAACAAAAAGGAAAAAAGGAAAAAAGGTGAAAAATGTGTTAGGAAAGAAGAGGAAAAAAGCAAAACATATTTGCAAAAAAGAAAAAATAACAAAAAAAGGTACTGAAAGATTGAGAAGATGTACCATAAACTTGCTTGTGATGTTCGTGGGCGTGAGGCGGTGCACAAAATGTGGCCCAATGTATCCATCTTCAATGGTTCTTATGGCCATGTGCTTTAAACTTCAGGCCACTCATCTGTTTGAACCGGTTCCTTGCGGTGCATGGGATGTTTTGCTCATAAAAAAAGGCGAAAAAAATCAACACAATTAGCAAAAAGAAGAATCCTATCATCAAGGAAAAGGCATTGAAAAAAAACATTCAACAAAAGGAGAATAGATTACCGCAAAATCTCCAGACCCGTCGCGAATGAAAATGCCAAAGCTCTGCTCATCATCATTCTAACAGAATGAATGGCAATCTGGACACAACATCCTGCAGAGTATAAACTCACATATAAAAAAAAATCCACAATCAGTTTGCACGAACAAAAAAGACAACAAAAGAAAAATACGGCGGATTATTTAGGAATGATAAACAATACTGTAAAAAAACGAAGCATAGACTGACAAAACTACACAAATCAAAAAGATAACACCACACTGTTCTCTTTTTCATTGTTTAAACTACCGCAATCAAAAAATCAAGATAGCACCTCATTTTGATCTATTAAAAAAAAGCAAACAGGGGATATATGTTTTGGAGAACAAGAAAAACCTAGTCTCTTGGTTGATTCAGTTCACAAAACACCCAAGCCAAGTAAACCAAACAAACCACAGGCCGCAACCATTCAAGAAAAGCCTGTCGAAAATGCATCTCGTCACCACGCACTACTCCCACTCCCACTCCCAGCAGCTGCAGCAACTGAAGAGAAAGGAAAATGCAGAACCAAAACCTAAAAAAATTGTGTTTACACTGGCCATTTACAGTGAAAAACCAGTGTAGGATAGACTACTACCGAATGAAACTACACTAGAAATATCGCTGTAAAAACAATAACCTAAGAAATTACATTTACACTGGCCATTCACTACTGCAATCTATAGTAGCCGAGACAAACTTCTACTTGATTACAATGAAAAATCAACTAAAAAAAACACTGCAGTTTGTAGACCAAAACAAACTAAATACTTAACTAAAGAAATTCAGACCATAATCAAACAAAAACAGGAGAAAAAACCAGCAAAATCATGCATCTACATCAAAGAAAAATTACACTAGAAAAAGCAACCACATAAAAAAACAGGGCATACCAAATTTATCATCTAAACCACAAAAATGACAACTACAAACCATGTGTACTGAAAAAGGGTACTTTGAGAACTACATTCCCCCTGCATTCCCCATCAACCTAAAAAACCACATCTCTAACCAAAACATTACATAAAAAACAGATGTGATCAAATATCAGTACGCGCCCCCCTGCATTCCCAATCAAATAATCAAAAAAATCCTAGATTCAGGCTTACCACACGGACAAAAAAAATGTAGGCGCATAGGTGACATGACACTAAAAAAAAACTACTTTATACCCTTTGGGAATGCCTGAGTACATACATTCAAAACAAAACAAAATATGTGTTGGAAAATCATACACTACACATACATCATCATCCAAGAAAAAACAAAAACAAGCTACGTCTCTGAAGTAAACTGAACTAAACTCAATCCTACTCTACTCCACGCCCATTTCTCCTATTTGGGTGAACCCCCAAAAAATGCTTGCTACGCAAAAAATCCACATACATAATACAGCCACCCACATCTCTGATTCGAAGCTGCCAGAATCATATAGCGTTCCTGTGGGATTTGACCGAAAAAAAGAGCTCTAACCCTAGAACACGAATCTCTACAAAACAACAAAAAAGAAAAAGAAAAAAGGACGAACAGGACAGGCGGATCTTACTTCCAAAATGCCGCCGCCGCCGATCTCAAGCAGCAGTAGACGCCGCCGTCGCCGATCTCCCGCAGCGGGCTCTCCCGTGTCTCAGCCGCCACCATTAATTAAAGAAGCTAACAAACAGACTGAAAAAAGAGGGGCGATGAGACAGGGCTTTGTATATCCGTCGTACTTGGGCTTCTGAGTGGAAAATGTGCTGGGCCGGAATGCAAGTGGCCTTCATCTAACAAAAAAGAGAAAAAAAACGTGCGACAAAAAAAAAAGAATGGGCCGCGCCTCCCGTCGCTACGGAGCTCTCCACCTGGACAAAGCACGAATCACTGCGCGGCTCGATCGGACGGGTGAAAAAGTGAATGAGACCATTAGTTTCTCATTCGAATGAGTTTTAGCAAAGCCGTAGAAATATACCCCTTGAATTCGGATGATGGGCTCGGAGCAGATAGGATTTGCTTGACCACTTGAACTCCTCCAACCTCATCTCATCACCCACCCATCCATCCAGTCCAGATTCAGATAAAAGCCTTACCAATAAATGCGCCCAAGACCTGAGAGTGCAAGATCACGCAGGGCCAGCACCAATCGCTCTGAACCGTCATCTGTTTCGCCTTCAATTCCTCCCATGATCCCTGTCGGCGACTCGCACGCTCCATTTCCCCCTCCGGAACCAACACCCATGGACACGTCCCATGGCGGTACTCTACACGGGAGGAGGCGCCGGTGCCGGTGCCGGTGGCCGAGGGAGATGGACGCAAAGGTCGCCACCCTGCGAGCGCCATCAATGTGCACATGCCAAACAGACAGGTGTTGGCCAAGCTTTGGGTGACACTCACACTGCGTCAAGTTTGTGGTTCTCCCTCAATAGTGGTTTTGGATTTGGTTCGAACCAAACGGCGTGCAGCGGCGCAGCTTGCAGCGACCATAACTCCGCTCAGCCTACGCACTGGTAGTAGTATAGTACGCTGCAGCTCTGTGTAGTACTGCCACTACTATTGACGCTGTCAGTGTCCCAACCTCCCCCTCATCTGATCGTCTCTCACACGGCCGCCCTCCTCCTTCAATGCGCATCTCGCGGCCTCACCGACCCGTCGCTCTCCTCCGCGCGCACAGTGCCGATCGATCCATCATCCGTCCCCTACTTAATAGCGACCCCGGGTAGCCCACATGGTGCCATACCACACCATCGACCGACGCGGCAAGTCGGCAGAAACTCATCAAAAGCGCACAAGCTCGAGCCGGAACACGAGCCACGATGGCCGGCATTCGCCGCGCCGCCGCGCTCCTCCTGCTGCTCGGCCTCGCGTGCACCCCCGCCCTGGCCGCGCGCGACGTCGCCCAGGTCAAGGCCAAGCCCTCCCCGCCGGCCGGCAAGAAGCCCGCCAAGCCGTACGTGCCGCCAGCCAACAAGCCCCCGGGGTCGGGCGGCGTTGGCGGAGGCGGGATGCCGACCATCCCGGGCATCGGCAGCATCCCCGGGTTCAACGTGCCCGGGATGGGGGGCGGGTGGGGCGGGGGCTACGGCGGCCCCGACGGCGGGTACTCGCGCGGCGGCGTGGCGGCCTCCACCACCGTCTGCTCCGAGAAGGGCCCCTGCTACAAGAAGAAGCTGACGTGCCCCAAGAAGTGCTTCTCCTCCTACAGCGGCGCCGGCAAGGGGTACGGCGGCGGCGGCGGCGGGGGCGGCTGCACCGTCGACTGCAAGACCAAGTGCATCGCCTACTGCTGAATGCTGATCGATCGTACGTACGGGGAGTTCGGCGGCTCCTTGGCTTCCATGGTCATCCATGGCGCCGGTGAGCACCACGTTATACATAGCTATCTCGCGTGATATGCAGAGGAGGCGCATACAACTGTATGTTTCTTCCCCGATGTCGTTCTAGTCAGCTGTAATATCGTCGCCTCATGGGTGTCAGAATCGCTATGAACTATGAAGTGTATAAGCAAATAAACAGAGAGATATGTATGATATGTTACTCTTGGGTCTTGCTGTTTCTTCGATTGCGGTAAATTTCGCAAGATTATGAGCGGAGTGAGGCGTTTTGGTGACCGGGCTCCATGGAGCCGGATTTTTTTGAAAAAAAAGACAGAATTCAAACTTTCCGGTTTTAAATCTGAAAAAATATGCAAGTATGCAAGAATGAAATGTATGTGTGTAAAAATTCAGGTGACAGAAAATGACTTTATTGAAATTCCTCGCCAATGTCTGCATCTTCACGGTGACAAAGAGCTTCCGTTTCTTTCCCCGCAAAAAAAAAGAGCTTCCGTTTCCATGAGGAATTATTTGGGGCTCTTTTGGTCGCAGGATTCTAAAAACTCATAAATCGGAAGAACATATAAATATGATTTGGAAAGGAATGCACGTGCAAACAGATAAATGGTAAACACATGAATTATGTAAAGTTGGGTGTTTGGTTCATAGGAATTGAAAAAACACATGAATACAAATAAATATGATCTAATTAAAGTCAAACCACATGAAAATATATAGTTAGAATGCTATTATGCCACTAAGGTTCTTAGCCTCATTCTTCTTGCATAGCAATTTGAAAAAGATGTCAATTAGATGTTAGAATTCCTACGTTTTTTCTACTGTGTTGCTTCCGCCTCGATTGAGGCGGCGTCAATGGTCTCGTCATGGTGATTTTAGCATCGACATGTGGTTGTGTCTCCCCGTCCGGCTTTCCCTTTCTTCTCTAGGTCGACCATCCGTGCTTCGGATTGTTGTTGTGAAGGAAATATACCCTAGAGGCAATAATAAAGTTGTTATTTATATTTCCTTATATCATGATAAATATTTATTATTCATACTAGAATTGTATTAAGCGGAAACTTAGTACATGTGTGAATACATAGACAAACAGAGTGTCCTTAGTATGCCTCTACTTGACTAGCTTGTTTATCAAAGATGGTTATGTTTTCTGACCATAGACATGTGTTGTCATTTGATGAACAGGATCACATCATTAGAGAATGATGTGATGGACAAGACCCATCCGTTAGCTTAGCATAATAATCGTTAAGTTTTATTGCTATTGCTTTCTTCATGACTTATACATATTCCTTTGACTATGAGATTATGCAACTCCCGAATACCGGAGGAACACTTTGTGTGCTATCAAACGTCACAACGTAACTGGGTGATTATAAAGATGCTCTACAGGTGTTTCCGAAGGTGTTTGTTGGGTTGGCATAAATCGAGATTAGGATTTGTCACTCCGAGTATCGGAGAGGTATCTCTGAGCCCTCTCGGTAATGCACATCATATGAAGCCTTGCAAGCAATGTGACTAATGAGGGGGGGGGGGGGGGGGGGGGGGGGGGGGGGGGGGGGGGGGGGGGGGGGGGGGGGGGGGGGGGGGGGGGGGGGGGGGGGGGGGGGGGGGGGGGGGGGGGGGGGGGGGGGGGGGGGGGGGGGGGGGGGGGGGGGGGGGGGGGGGGGGGGGGGGGGGGGGGGGGGGGGGGGGGGGGGGGGGGGGGGGGGGGGGGGGGGGGGGGGGGGGGGGGGGGGGGGGGGGGGGGGGGGGGGTGTCTCGGTCATGTCTACATAGTTCTCGAACCCGTAGAGTCCGCACGCTTAATGTTCGATGACGATTTGTATTATGAGTTATGTGATTTGATGACCGAAGTTTATTCAGAGTCCCGGATGAGATCACGGACATGACGAGGAGTCTCGAAATGGTCGAGAGGTAAAGATTCATATATTGGAAGGCTATATTCGGACATCGGAAATGTTCCGAGTGATTCGGATATTTTTCGGAGTACCGGGGAGTTACGGGAATTCACCGGGTGAAGTAATGGGCCTTATTGGGCCATACGGGAAAAGAGGAGGCAGGCCAAAGGGGAGGTGGCACGCACCCCCTCCCATGGGTCCGAATTGGACTAGGGGAAGGGGGCGGCGCCCCCCTTGCCCTTTCCTACTCCCTATCTCTTTCCTTCTCTCCTACTCCGAAAAAGGAAAGGGATTCCTACTAGGACTTGGAAGTCCTAGTAGGACTCCATACACTTGGCGCGCCCCTAGGAGGGCCGGAATGGTCCGGAGGTAAAGATTTATATATGGGAAGTCCTATTTTGGCCACCGAAAAATGTTCGGGATTTTTCGGTATTGTACCGGGAAGGTTCTCGAAGGTTCCGG
>JAAAWM010009713.1:0-27125 GCA_036873465.1 Thinopyrum obtusiflorum
AAACTTAACAGAAAATCTCGTGAGCTCCGTTAGTATAAGAAAACAAACCACCAGTTTAAGGTACTGTAATGAACTCATTCTTTATTTTTATTGGTGTTAAACCTACTGTATTCCAACTTCTCTATGGTTCATACCCCCCGATACTACTCATAGATTCATCAAAATAAGCAAACAACACACGGAAAACAGAATCTGTCAAAAACAGAACAGTCTGTAGCAATCTGATTCATACGCATACTTCTGTAACTCAAAAAATTCTTAGAAATTAGGAAGTCTTAAGAATTTTTTTTATTAATCTTTTTCAAAAAGAATCAACTGAAAAACACATTTCTGTGATTTATGAAAATTATTCTCGTGCGCGCAAAAGTTTCTGTTTTTCAGCAAGATCAAATTAACTATCACCGTAGGTTATCCTAAAGGTTCTACTTGGCACAAACACTAATTAAATCACAAAACCACATCTAACCAGAGGCTATATGAATTATTTAATACTAAACAGGAACAAAAAGCAAAGAACAAAAATAAAATTGGGTTGCCTCCCAACAAGCGCTATCGTTTAACGCCCCTAGCTAGGCATAAAAACAAGAATAGATCTAGGTATTATCATCTTTGGCATGCAATCCATAAGTGGCTCTCATAATAGATTCATAAGGTAATTTGATTTCCTTTCTAGGTAAGTGTTCCATGCCTTTCCTTAATGGAAATTGGAATCTAATATTTCCTTCTTTCATGTCAATAACTGCACCAATCGTTCTAAGGAAAGGCCTACCAAGAATAATAGGACATGTAGGATTGCAATCTATATCAAGAATGATGAAATCGACGGGCACTTAATTCCTATTTGCAACAATAAAAATATCATTAATCCTTCCCATAGGTTTCTTAATGGTGGAATCTGCAAGGTGCAAATTTAAAGAGCAATCATCAAAGTCACGGAAACCTAACACATCACACAAAGTTTTTGGAATTGTGGAAACACTAGCACCCAAATCACACAAAGCATAGCATTCATAATCTTTAATCTTAATTTTAATAGTGGGTTCCCACTCATCATAAAGTTTTCTAGGGATAGAAACTTCTAGTTCAAGCTTTTCTTCATAAGATTGCATTAAGGCGTCAACGATATGTTTAGTGAAAGCTTTATTTTGACTATAAGCATGAGGAGAATTTAGCACGGATTGCAACAAGGAAATACAATCTAACAAAGAGCAATTATCATAATTAAATTCCTTGAAATCCAAAATAGTGGGTTCATTGCTATGTAAAGTTTTGACCTCTTCAATCCCATTTTTATTAATTTTAGCATCAAGAACTAAAAACTCCGAATCATTGGGACGCCTTTTAACTAGAGTTGACTCATCTCTAGTCCCATATTTATCAAGATTCATGTTGGAAAACAAAGATTTAATAGGAGTCACATCAATCACTTTTAGATCTTCATCTTTATTATCATGAAAACTAGAAGAACACACTTTCACAAAGCAATCCTTTTTAGCACGCATTCTAGCGGTTCTTTCTTTGCACTCGTCAATGGAAATTCTCATGGCTTTGAGAGAGGGGGGGGGGGGGGGGGGGGGGGGGGGGGGGGGGGGGGGGGGGGGGGGGGGGGGGGGGGGGGGGGGGGGGGGGGCTAGCCAACTCATCAATCTTAAGTAGTTTTTCTTCAACCAAAGCATTGAAACTTTTTTGCGAACTCATAAATTCTTTAACACTAATCTCAAAATCAGAGGGCATCTTATTAAAATTTCCATAAGAATTATTGTAGGAATTACCATAATTATTAGAGAAATTACTAGGAAACGACCTAGAATTAAAGTTTCCTCTATACGCGTTGTTACCAAAATTGTTCCTACCAACAAAATTCACATCCATAGATTCATTATTATTCTCAATCAAAGTGGATAAAGGCATATCATTAGGATCAGAAGAAACACTTTTATTAGCAAACAATTTCATAAGTTCATCCATCTTTCCACTCAAAACATTAATCTTTTCAATTGCATGAACCTTTTTACTAGTGGATCTTTCGGTGTGCCATTGAGAATAATTAACCATAATATTATCTAGGAGTTTAGTAGCTTCTCCTAAAGTGATTTCCATAAAAGTGCCTTCCGCGGCCGAATCTAAAAGATTTCTAGAAGCAAAATTCAATCCGGCATAAATTTTTTGTATAATCTTCCATAAATTTAAACCATGTGTAGGGCAATTACGTATCATTAATTTCATTCTCTCCCAAGCTTGTACAACGTGCTCATGATCAAGTTGCTTAAAATTCATAATATCGTTTCTAAGAGAGATGATCTTAGCGGGAGGAAAATACTTAGAGATAAAAGCATCTTTGCACTTATTCCACGAATCAATACTATTTTTAGGCAAAGAAGAGAACCAAGTTTTAGCACGATCTCTAAGCAAAAACGGAAACAACTTCAATTTAACAATATCATTATCCACATCTTTCTTATTTTGCATGTCACACAAATCAACGAAGTTGTTTAGATGGGTAGTGGCATCTTCGCTAGGAAGGCCAGAAAATTGATCTTTCATAACAAGATTCAACAAAGCGGTATTAATTTCACAAGATTCAGCATCGGTAGTAGGAGCAATTGGAGTGCTAAGAAAATCATTGTTGTTGGTATTGGAAAAATCACATAATTTAGTATTATCTTGAGCCATCGTGACAATTAATCGATCCAACAAACAAGCACACAAGAAGCAAGCGAAAAGAGACGAACGGGAAAGAGGCGAAGAAAAGGCAAAGGCAAAGGTTTTCGAAAATCGTTTTAGAAGTGGGGGAAAGGAAAACGAGAGGCGAATGGCAAATAATGTAATGCGAGGGAGAAGAGTTTGTGATGGGTATTTGGTATGTCTTGACTTGAGCGTAGATCTCCCCGGCAACGGCGCCAGAAATCCTTCTTGCTACCTCTTGAGCATGCGTTGGTTTTCCCTTGAAGAGGAAAGGGTGATGCAGCAAAGTAGCGTAAGTATTTCCCATAGTTTTTGAGAACCAAGGTATCAGTCCAGTAGGAGACTACACGCAAATCGCCTAGTACCTGCACAAACAATCAAGAACCTTGCAACCAACGCGATAAAGGGGTTGTCAATCCCTTCACGACCACTTGCAAAAGTGAGATCTGATAAAGATAATAAAGTAAATATTTTTGGTATTTTTGTTGTATAGATTGGAAAGTAAAGATTGCAAAATAAAAGAACGGCGACAGAAATTGGCAAGTTGACGGGAAACTAATATGATGTAAAATAGAAGATTATATGATGGAAAATAGACCCGGGGGGGGGGGGGGGGGGGGGGGGGGGGGGGGGGGGGGGGGGGGGGGGGGGGGGGGGGGGGGGGGGGGGGGGGGGGGGGGGGGGGGGGGGGGGGGGGGGGGGGGGGGGGGGGGGGGGGGGGGGGGGGGGGGGGGGGGGGGGGGGGGGGGGGGGGGGGGGGGGGGGGGGGGGGGGGGGGGGGGGGGGGGGGGGGGGGGGGGGGGGGGGGGGGGGGGGGGGGGGGGGGGGGGGGGGGGGGGGGGGGGGGGGGGGGGGGGGGGGGGGGGGGGGGGGGGGGGGGGGGGGGGGGGGGGGGGGGGGGGGGGGGGGGGGGGGGGGGGGGGGGGGGGGGGGGGGGGGGGGGGGGGGGGGGGGGGGGGGGGGGGGGGGGGGGGGGGGGGGGGGGGGGGGGGGGGGGGGGGGGGGGGGGGGGGGGGGGGGGGGGGGGGGGGGGGGGGGGGGGGGGGGGGGGGGGGGGGGGGGGGGGGGGGGGGGGGGGGGGGGGGGGGGGGGGGGGGGGGGGGGGGGGGGGGGGGGGGGGGGGGGGGGGGGGGGGGGGGGGGGGGGGGGGGGGGGGGGGGGGGGGGGGGGGGGGGGGGGGGGGGGGGGGGGGGGGGGGGGGGGGGGGGGGGGGGGGGGGGGGGGGGGGGGGGGGGGGGGGGGGGGGGGGGGGGGGGGGGGGGGGGGGGGGGGGGGGGGGGGGGGGGGGGGGGGGGGGGGGGGGGGGGGGGGGGGGGGGGGGGGGGGGGGGGGGGGGGGGGGGGGGGGGGGGGGGGGGGGGGGGGATCGATTCCCCCTCCAGCGGAGCGCCGGAAAAGGCCCCAAGATGGGATCTCATGGGTACAGAAGGTTGCGGCGGTGGAAAAGTGGTTTCGTGGCTCCCCTGGATGTTTTTAGGGTATAAGAGTATATATAGGCGAAAGAAGTAGGTCGGTGGAGCTACGAGGGGCCCACGAGGGTGGGGGGCGCGCCTACCCCCCTGGGTGCGCCCTCCTGCCTCGTGGCCGCCTCGTTGCGTATCTGACTTCCACTCCAAGTCTCCGGGATTGCGTTTGTTCCAATAACGATCCTCGCGAAGGTTTCGTTCCATTTGGATTCCGTTTGATATTCCTTTTCTGCGAAACACTGAAATAGGCAAAAAAAAATAGCAACTGGCACTGGGCCTCCGGTTAGTAGGTTAGTCCCAAAAATAATATAAAAGAGCATATTAAAGCCCATTAAACATCCAAAACAGATAATATAATAGCATGGAACAATAAAAAATTATATATACATTGGAGACGTATCACATCACACATAATTTCAAAAGGCAAGTTCCAGTCAGGTGGTTGAACAATAGGTGCGGAAGTTAAGGCTTTCTTAAGTGTTTCAAAAGCTTCTACACAATCATCATCAAAAACAAATGGAACTTCCTTTTATAAAAGATTAGTCAGAGGCCTAGAAATTTTAGAGAAGTCTCTAATGAACCTCCAATAGAAACCAGCATGACCAAGGAAACTACGAATACCTTTGATATCTTTAGGACACAACATTTTCTCAGTTGCATCAACTTTAGCTTTATCCACCTCAATACCTCGCTCAGAAATTTTATGCCCCAAGACAATGCCTTCATTAACCATAAAGTGGCACTTCTCCCAATCCAAGACAAGATTAGTTTGTTCACATCTCTGCAAAACTCGATCAAGGTTACTTAAGCAATCACCAAAAGAAGTTCCATAAACGGAGAAATCATCCATGAAAACCTCAACAATCTTTTCACAAAAATCAGAGAATATAGCAGTCATACATCTTTGAAAGGTAGCAGGTGCATTACATAAACCAAAGGGCATACATCTATAAGCATAAGTTCCAAAAGGACAAGTAAAGGTGGTTTTCTCTTGATCAGGTTGCGATACATGTATTTGAGAGAAACCAGAATATCCATCAAGAAAAAAAATTGTGTGTGTGCTTAGATAGTCTTTCTAGCATTTGATCAATAAAGGGCAGAGGGTAATGATCTTTTCTAGTAGCTTTGTTTAATTTTCTGAAATCAATTCCCATTCTATAGCCAGTAACAATTCTTTGTGGGATAAGTTCATTTTTATCATTAGGAACAACAGCAATACCTCCTTTCTTAGGGACACAATGAACAGGACTTACCCATCTAGTATCAGCTATGGGATAGATTATACCTACTTCCAGAAGCTTTAGTATTTCAGTTCTTACCACATCTTTCATCTTAGGATTCAATCATCATTGGTGAGCAACAACGGTTTAGCATCAGGTTCCATATTAATCTTGCGCTGATAGAGAGTGGGACTAATGCCCTTAAGATCATCAAGAGTATATCCAATAGCATCACGGTGCTTCCTCAGAATTTTTAATAATCTATCTTCTTCATGTTCTGAAAGGTTAGCACTAATAATAACAGGATATATCTTTTTCTCGTCAAGATAAGACTTCAGAGTGTCAGACAATTGCTTTAATTCAAACACAGGATCACCTTTAGGTGGAGGAGGGCCTCCTAGAGTTTCAATAGGCAAATTGTGTTTAAGGAGAGGTTATTGTTCAAAGAAAATTTTATCTATTTCATTTCTTTCACGCAAGTTCATATCATTCTCATGGTCTAGCAAGTATTGTTCTAGTGAATCAGTAGGAGGCAAAGCAATAGAAGCAAGACCAATTATTTCATCTTTGCTAGGTGATTCCTTATCATGAGGTTGTCTACGAAACTTAGAGAAATTAAAATCATGAGACACATCACCAAAACTAATGCTGACAATTTCTTTTTCACAATCTATCTTAGCATTGACAGTGTTCAAGAAAGGTCTACCAAAGATTATGGGACAAAAATCATCTTGTGGGGAACCAAGAACTAGAAAATCAATAGGGTATTTTATTTTCCCACACAAGACTTCAACATCTCTAACAATCCCAAGTGGTGTGATGGTATCTCTATTAGCAAGTTTAATAGTAACATCTATGTCTTCTATTTCAGTAGGTGCTATGTCATTCATAATTTCTTGGTATAAAGTAAATTGAATAGCACTCACACTAGCACCTAAGTCACATAAACCATGATAACAGTGATCTCCTATTTTGACTGAGACAATGGGCATGCCAACAACTGGTCTATGTTTATATTTTTCATCGGGTTTGGCAATTCTAGTTGCTTCATCACAGAAGTAAATAACATGCCCATCAACATTTTTGACCAAGAGATCTTTAACCATAGCAACACTAGGTTCTACTTTAATTTGTTCAGAGGGTTTAGGAGCTCTAATATTTCTTTTGCAAACCACTGTTGATACCTTAGCATGTTCCTTTATCCTAACAGGGAAAGTTTTTTTTTCAATATAAGCAGTAGGCACAACTGGATCAACATTGTAAATAATAGTTTCATCTTCAACTACTACCGGTTCTTTAATAGGGGGATGATATTTAAACCACTTCTCCTTAGGGAGATCAACATGAATAGCAAATCACTACTGCAAGATGCTGCTAACGCGACACTACGATCAGAGACCCTTCGACGAAATTGTGTGCGATGCCATAATCGCAAATGGTGGTGTAAAAAAACATCAAAAAAGGTGCAGAACGTTGCGATGGAGGATGCATCAAACACGGTTCATAGTATAGTTGCGTGTGCGATGCAGGGCATACGGTTCAGCTCAATCAACCGTTTGCGATGAGGAGGAACAAAAGAAACGGGCAGACAGATGAAGGTGTGTGTGATGTACAGCATACAGTTCACTCGGACGAACTATTTGTGATTAGGCAACACAAAAGAAACGGCCAGCCAGATCAAGGTGTGTGCGATGTAGAGCATACGGTTCACTCGGATGAACTGTTTGCGTTGAGACATGGGAACAGAAACGGTTCAACTTAACAAGATGTGTGTGATACGCGGCAAACAGGTCTGTAATCGAAAATGTGTGCGAAGACCGATAATAAGACATACAATTGCTTCTAATAAGATGTATGTGATATGCTCTGTCTACACAACATATATTGGCCATTGGGGGACGGGTGGTCATCCGGATACGCCATAAGGACGCGAAGAGGCATCCTATATCAGCAAGGACTAGCTGTTCCACCAGTAGCTCATGTAAGAGAACTCTCAAGTTAAGTGTGCTCAGGCTGGAGCAGCCATCAGATGGGTGACTGGATGGGAAGTTGTAGTTAAATTAACCTCGAGGTCCTTGCTTTTTTATTTTTTATTTTTTAACACATGTTAAAGAAGGTCTGCCGCATTACTTTTTGACAATGTACGACACATGGCATACAGTTGATCCATCCGACCTGTTTGTGATGGAATAAGCTGTGTGTGTTGTGGGCAAACGCTTGCTAGTATTCAACCGTTTGCGATTGATGAATTCATCATCGACGGGTTCCCTAGTGTGGTCCGTGTTCATCTGATCATCATCTACTTCTTGTGCTAGCTCGATGTTCCTTCTATGCTAAGTTTCCATTAATTGATGACATTTTATGAACACGCCACCGTTTCCCGCCATTTCCTCACCTATTTCCCGCCACCCAGCGATATTGTGCATAAACCTAGGCGGCACGCGACACACGGAGGCGACAAGCGCAGCCTGTAGCACATCCACCTTATCCAAGCATGCCAACCCACCAAAGCACTGCCTCTGCCATCAACCTCGTCGACGAGGAAAACGAGCAGGCGCCACGGCCTGTTGAGGCTGAGGCGCTCCCCGGCAACGCGATGGACGACACCGTGATGTGCGTCATCGCCAGGGTTGAGCAGACCTTTGGCGCATGGCGCTTGAGTGCCGCGGATCAAGATAGGCATGCCAGCGCCGACAGGCTCCAGCTCGCCGCACAACATGATCGATGGCGCATCGCAGAGCAAGCTAGGCGCATCCACGCTGATAGGCTATGGCTCGCCGCACGGCGAGACCGTTGGAGCGCCGTAGAACGAGAGGCGCGGCGTGCCGCACAGCAAGAGCGGATCCATCGACGCTTGCCTGCTGTCGACACGGCGTCACAGCTGGGTACACGTCCCGTCAGTACCCCCATTCCTCGCCAGGAGTGGGCAGAGGCCCTCAGCACCGTACTTGCACCAGAGGCCGGCCACGCCATACTTGCACTGGACGCCCGCCGCGTCGTTCGCATGTGTGCCGCCGTTCGCCTTGTCCGTGGCCCGCTGGATGCCAACGCGCTGGTCCGTAGGCTCGACTGCCTCCTTGGCCCAGGTGTCCACCTGGGCACAGTAGAGGAACATGGCTGTCGCATCCTCGAGCTGGTGATCTCCGATGAAATAGCCAACTTGGAGCTCGAGGTCGCGCTCCAGATGTACCGCGAGCGTGTCGACCGCTTGGACGAACGCCTGCACGAGTTCAGGCAGAGCCAAGAGCTACCGTAGGCAAGGGCTGCTGGTCATGGTCTCATGGATGCATTTTATTTTGTTGAGTCGTTTCGACGTGGATAGCTATGTATTCACAACCATCATAGTATTGCTCTGTTTATTTCTCTGTTTCAATGTGTGTCCTCAGTTTTCCGCTCTTATATGTTCTGTTTCAATGTGTGTATATACGCTTTCCATTCTGTATATGTGGATGATAACAGCTAGATTCAAATTAGTATACAAAAACAGATAGAAAATGGGGGGGGGGGGGGGGGGGGGGGGGGGGGGGGGGGGGGGGGGGGGGGGGGGGGGGGGGGGGGGGGGGGGGGGGGGGGGGGGCTTAACTACTAGGTACAATGCATAAAATTGAAAACGAACAATACTAAAACTAATAATCCCTCCTGGGGCCAGTATTCCGGCAGCCCCTCGCCAGCAGCTCCCTGATGTGTGGCGTCTTCCCAGTGCGGAGGCAGTACTCCGCCTCCTCCGCCTCGCAGCGCTTGACGTACCGATCTGCCTCTTGCTGGCGGACGCGCGCGAACGATCTTGCCATTTCGTTGGGCGCCTACCGGAGCTCCTCGTCGGTGGCACGCTGGAGCTTATCGGCCCACCTCCACGCAGCGATGAGGCGCGGGGGGGGGGGGGGGGGGGGGGGGGGGGGGGGGGGGGGGGGGGGGGGGGGGGGGGGGGGGGGGGGGGGGGGGGGGGGGGGGGGGTCAAATGACCCCTGAAATTTTCCAAATTTTCACATGACAGTTGTATTAGTGCACGTTAAATGCGGAGCTCCTCGTCGGTGGCACGCTGGAGCTTATCGGCCCACCTCCACGCAGCGATGAGGCGCCCAGCGCCTATGACCTTCCTCGCGAAGTACCCGTCTTCGTACACCTCCTCGGCACGACGATGCGCCCGCCCCCAAAGCTCCGCCGCCTCCTTTTTCCAGGCGGCATCACGGGCTTCACAGGCCGCCGGGTACCTGGCTTCCTCATCTGCCATCTCCTTCTTGAATGCCACTTGCCTGGCTTTCTCAGCCAGCGGCAGCGACTTCCGCAGACAAAGATTGTACTGGCCCCAAAACCAATCCAAAGTTGGGGGGTCCGGTGCAACCTCGTCAGGCGGCGCGTAGGGGTCCTTGTCGCTTCTATTCGAGTGAGCGTCCTCGAGGGGCGGCGACTCCTCGTCGGCGCGTGGGCAGACCGGCGGCGCCATGGTAGAGATTTGAGAGAGAGAGAGAGAGAGAGAGAGAGGGCGAGCGAGGGAAGGATGTAGATGGGAATGCAGGCGGGACGACATGAGCAAGGAGTATTTATTGGCGGCCGGAATCTAGATCGACGGGGACAGTACACACGCCGGTCACCGGAATTTATGAGTACTGTAGTTTGAATTACACACGATTCCCGCAGCAAAATCCGTGTGTCAACATAATAGCTGACGGTTTCTAATACAGAACCGTGTTTGATTAATGATCCCCGCCACTCACCTATCAAACCTCGATCCGCGAAATAGAGTGCCAATCGTGTGGGGGCCGGTTGTCTTGCCAGATCTTTACATTTTCTTTTTTGAACACCAGATATTTACATCGTCTGATGATTTTTTAACTTGCACACAAGTACACAAAAATATGATTTTTTAAACCGTTATTGTTAGGCGTTGCATGTAGATGTAGTTCAAATTTGAATTACGGTCATTAAATGGTTAGAAAATCACTTAAATGTCTTTAAAAGGTCAAATGACCCCTGAAATTTTCCAAATTTTCACATGACAGTTGTATTAGTGCACGTTAAATGTGGAAAAAAATTAAAGGCCGTAAGAGGAAGCTATCTCCCGTTCGTCATCAAACATGCATTGTTCCCTCTCGGAACCACGAACCTTCTAGTGAGTTGCTCCGGTTTGTGAGGGGTGTGTGTCCAAACATTCGACAAACAGGCCAATTTTTTTACCACATCATCTTGGTGGCATGACATTAAATCAAGCAAGGTTTCATGTTTTTCTGATCATTTTTAAATTTTTTGGAATTAAAATGCCATGGCACTCCATGCATGTGCCCATGCCTTGAGACCAATATGTTTGAAAATTCCTTCTAATTTACTGCACATGGAATTAACTCGCACACAAGTACACAAAAATATGATTTTCAAACCGTTTTGGTTAGGCGTTACATGTAGATGTAGTTCAAATTTGAATTACGGTCATTAAATGGTTAGAAAATCACTTAAATGTTTTTAAAAGGTCAAATGACCCATGAAATTTTCCAAATTTTCACATGAAAGTTGTATTAGTGCATGTTAAACGTAGAAAAAAAATTGAAGGCCGTAAGAGGAAGTTATCTCCCGTTCGTCATCAAACATGCATTGTTCCCTCTCAGAACCACGAACCTTCTAGTGAGTTACTCCGGTTTGTGAGGGGTGTGTGTCCAAACTTTTGTCAAACATGCCAATTTCTTTACCACATCATCTTGGTGGCATGACATTACATCAACCAAGGTTTCATGTTTTTCTGATCATTTCTTAATTTTTTGGAATTAAAATGTCATGGCACTCCATGCATACATATGCATGTGTCCATGCCTTGAGACCAATATGTTTGAAAATTCCTTCTAATTTACTGCACATGGAATTAACTCGCACACAAGTACACAGAAATGATTTTTCAAACCGTTTTGGTTAGGCGTTGCATGTAGATGTAGTTCAAATTTGAATTACGGTCATTAAATGGCTAGAAAATCACTTAAATGTCTTTAAAAGGTCAAATGACCCCTAGAATTTTCCAAAATTTCACATTACAGTTGTAGTAGTGCACGTTAGACGTAGAAAAAAATTGAAGGCCGTAAGAGGAAACTATCTCCCGTTCGTCATCAAACATGCATTGTTCCCTCTCGGAACCACGAGCCTAGTGAGTTGCTCCGGTTTATGATGGGTGTGTGTCCAAACTTTCGTCAAACATGCCAATTTCTTTACCACATCATCTTGGTGGCATGACATTACATCAACCAAGGTTTCATGTGTTTCTGATTTTTTTTTATTTTTTGGAATTAAAATGCTATGTCACTCCATGCATACGTATGCATGTGTCCATGTCGTGAGACCAATATGTTTTAAAATTCCTTCTAATTTACTGCACATGGAAATAACTCGCACACAAGTACACAAATATGATTTTTCAAACCGTTTTGGTTAGGCGTTGCATGTAGATGTAGTTCAAATTTGAATTACGGTCATTAAATGGCTAGAAAATCACTTAAATGTCTTTAAAATGTCAAATGACCCCTAGAATTTTCCAAAATTCCACATTACAGTTGTAGTAGTGCACGTTAGACATAGAAAAAAATTGAAGGCAGTAAGAGGAAGCTATCTCCCGTTCGTCATCAAACATGCATTCTTCCCTCTCGGAACCATGAGCCTTCTAGTGAGTTGCTCCAGTTTGTGAGGGGTGTGTGTCCAAAGTTCCGTCAAACATGCCAATTTGTTTACCACATCATCTTGGTGGCATGACATTACAGCAACCAAGGTTTCATGTGTTTCTGATATTTTTTTTATTTTTTGGAATTAAAATGCCATGTCACTCCATGCATACGTATGCATGTGTCCATGTCGTGAGACAAATATGTTTGAAAATTCCTTCTAATTTACTGCACATGGAATTAACTCGCACACAAGTACACAAATATGATTTTTCAAACCGTTTTGGTTAGACGTTGCATGTAGATGTAGTTCAAATTTGAATTACGGTCATTAAATGACTATAAAATCACTTAAATGTCTTTAAAAGGTCAAATGACCCCTAGAATTTTCCAAAATTTCACATTACAATTGTAGTAGTGCACGTTAGACATAGAAAAAAAATTGAAGGCCGTAAGAGGAAGCTATCTCCCGTTCGTCATCAAACATGCATTGTTCCCTCTCGGAACCACGAGCCTTCTAGAGAGTTGCTCCGGTTTGTGAGGGCTGTGTGTCCAAACTTTCGTCAAACATGCCAATTTCTTTACCACATCATCTTGGTGGCATGACATTACATCAACCAAGGTTTCATGTGTTTCTGATTTTTATTTTATTTTTTGGAATTAAAATGCCATGTCACTCCATGCATACATATGCATGTGTCCATGTCGTGAGACAAATATGTTTGAAAATTCCTTCTAATTTACTGCACATGGAATTAACTCGCACACAAGTACACAAATATGATTTTTCAAACCGTTTTGGTTAGGTGTTGCATGTAGATGTAGTTCAAAATTGAATTACGGTCATTAAATGGCTAGAAAATCACTTAAATGTCTTTAAAAGGTCAAATGACCCCTAGAATTTTCCAAAATTTCACATTACAGTTGTAGTAGTGCATGTTAGACGTAGAAAAAAATTGAAGGCCGTAAGAGGAAGCTATCTCCTGTTCGCCATCAAACATGCATTGTTCCCTCTCGGAACCATGAGCCTAGTGAGTTTCTCCGGTTTGTGAGGGGTGTGTGTCCAAACTTTCATCAAACATGCCAATTTCTTTACCACATCATCTTGGTGGCATGACATTACATCAACCAAGGTTTCATGTGTTTCTGATATATTTTTATTTTTTGGAATTAAAATGCCATGTCACTACATGCATACGTATGCATGTGTCCATGTCGTGAGACCAATATGTTTGAAAATTCCTTCTAATTTACTGCACATGAAATTAACTCGCACACAAGTACACAAATATGATTTTTTAAACCATTTTGGTTAGGCGTTGCCTGTAGATGTAGTTCAAATTTGAATTACGGTCATTAAATGGCTAGAAAATCACTTAAATGTCTTTAAAACGTCAAATGACCCCTAGAATTTTCCAAAATTTCACATTACAGTTGTAGTAGTGCACGTTAGACGTAGAAAAAAATTGAAGGCCGTAAGAGGAAGCTATCTCCCGTTCGTCATCAAACATGCATTGTTCCCTCTCGGAACCACGAGCCTTCTAGTGAGTTGCTCCGGTTTGTGAGGGGTGCGTGTCCAAACTTTCGTTAAACATGCCAATTTCTTTACCACATCATCTTGGTGGCATGACATTACATCAACCAAGGTTTCATGTGTTTCTGATTTTTATTTTATTTTTTGGAATTAAAATGCCATGTCACTCCATGCATACATATGCATGTGTCCATGTCGTGAGACAAATATGTTTGAAAATTCCTTCTAATTTACTGCACATGGAATTAACTCGCACACAAGTAAACAAATATGATTTTTGAAACCGTTTTGGTTAGACGTTGCATGTAGATGTAGTTCAAATTTGAATTACGGTCATTAAATGGTTAGAAAATCACTTAAATGTCTTTAAAAGGTCAAATGACCCCTAGAATTTTCCAAAATTTCACATTACAGTTGTAGTAGTGCACGTTAGACGTAGAAAAAATTTGAATGCCGTAAGAGGAAGCTATCTCCCGTTCGTCATCAAACATGCATTGTTCCCTCTCGAAACCACGAGCCTTCTAGTGAGTTGATAACCCACAAGTACAGGGGGTCGCAACAGTTTTCGAGGGTAGAGTATTCAACCCAAATTTATTGATTCGACACAAGGGGAGCCAAAGAATATTCTCAAGTATTAGTAGTTGAGTTGTCAATTCAACCACACCTGGATAACTTAATATCTGCAGCAAAGTATTTAGTAGCAAAGTAGTATGGAAGTAACGGTAACGGTGGCAAAAGTAACTAAGCAAAGATCAATATGTGAAAAGCTCATAGGCATTGGATTAGTGATGGATAATTATGTCGGATGCGATTCCTCATGCAATAGTTATAACATAGGGGGGGGGGGGGGGGGGGGGGGGGGGGGGGGGGGGGGGGGGGGGGGGGGGGGGGGGGGGGGGGGGGGGGGGGGGGGGGGGGGGGGGGGGGGGGGGGGGGGGGGGGGGGGGGGGGGGGGGGGGGGGGGGGGGGGGGGGGGGGGGGGGGGGGGGGGGGGGGGGGGGGGGGGGGGGGGGGGGGGGGGGGGGGGGGGGGGGGGGGGGGGGGGGGGGGGGGGGGGGGGGGGGGGGGGGGGGGGGGGGGGGGGGGGGGGGGGGGGGGGGGGGGGGGGGGGGGGGGGGGGGGGGGGGGGGGGGGGGGGGGGGGGGGGGGGGGGGGGGGGGGGGGGGGGGGGGGGGGGGGGGGGGGGGGGGGGGGGGGGGGGGGGGGGGGGGGGGGGGGGGGGGGGGGGGGGGGGGGGGGGGGGGGGGGGGGGGGGGGGGGGGGGGGGGGGGGGGGGGGGGGGGGGGGGGGGGGGGGGGGGGGGGGGGGGGGGGGGGGGGGGGGGGGGGGGGGGGGGGGGGGGGGGGGGGGGGGGGGGGGGGGGGGGGGGGGGGGGGGGGGGGGGGGGGGGGGGGGGGGGGGGGGGGGGGGGGGGGGGGGGGGGGGGGGGGGGGGGGGGGGGGGGGGGGGGGGGGGGGGGGGGGGGGGGGGGGGGGGGGGGGGGGGGGGGGGGGGGGGGGGGGGGGGGGGGGGGGGGGGGGGGGGGGGGGGGGGGGGGGGGGGGGGGGGGGGGGGGGGGGGGGGGGGGGGGGGGGGGGGGGGGGGGGGGGGGGGGGGGGGGGGGGGGGGGGGGGGGGGGGGGGGGGGGGGGGGGGGGGGGGGGGGGGGGGGGGGGGGGGGGGGGGGGGGGGGGGGGGGGGGGGGGGGGGGGGGGGGGGGGGGGGGGGGGGGGGGGGGGGGGGGGGGGGGGGGGGGGGGGGGGGGGGGGGGGGGGGGGGGGGGGGGGGGGGGGGGGGGGGGGGGGGGGGGGGGGGGGGGGGGGGGGGGGGGGGGGGGGGGGGGGGGGGGGGGGGGGGGGGGGGGGGGGGGGGGGGGGGGGGGGGGGGGGGGGGGGGGGGGGGGGGGGGGGGGGGGGGGGGGGGGGGGGGGGGGGGGGGGGGGGGGGGGGGGGGGGGGGGGGGGGGGGGGGGGGGGGGGGGGGGGGGGGGGGGGGGGGGGGGGGGGGGGGGGGGGGGGGGGGGGGGGGGGGGGGGGGGGGGGGGGGGGGGGGGGGGGGGGGGGGGGGGGGGGGGGGGGGGGGGGGGGGGGGGGGGGGGGGGGGGGGGGGGGGGGGGGGGGGGGGGGGGGGGGGGGGGGGGGGGGGGGGGGGGGGGGGGGGGGGGGGGGGGGGGGGGGGGGGGGGGGGGGGGGGGGGGGGGGGGGGGGGGGGGGGGGGGGGGGGGGGGGGGGGGGGGGGGGGGGGGGGGGGGGGGGGGGGGGGGGGGGGGGGGGGGGGGGGGGGGGGGGGGGGGGGGGGGGGGGGGGGGGGGGGGGGGGGGGGGGGGGGGGGGGGGGGGGGGGGGGGGGGGGGGGGGGGGGGGGGGGGGGGGGGGGGGGGGGGGGGGGGGGGGGGGGGGGGGGGGGGGGGGGGGGGGGGGGGGGGGGGGGGGGGGGGGGGGGGGGGGGGGGGGGGGGGGGGGGGGGGGGGGGGGGGGGGGGGGGGGGGGGGGGGGGGGGGGGGGGGGGGGGGGGGGGGGGGGGGGGGGGGGGGGGGGGGGGGGGGGGGGGGGGGGGGGGGGGGGGGGGGGGGGGGGGGGGGGGGGGGGGGGGGGGGGGGGGGGGGGGGGGGGGGGGGGGGGGGGGGGGGGGGGGGGGGGGGGGGGGGGGGGGGGGGGGGGGGGGGGGGGGGGGGGGGGGGGGGGGGGGGGGGGGGGGGGGGGGGGGGGGGGGGGGGGGGGGGGGGGGGGGGGGGGGGGGGGGGGGGGGGGGGGGGGGGGGGGGGGGGGGGGGGGGGGGGGGGGGGGGGGGGGGGGGGGGGGGGGGGGGGGGGGGGGGGGGGGGGGGGGGGGGGGGGGGGGGGGGGGGGGGGGGGGGGGGGGGGGGGGGGGGGGGGGGGGGGGGGGGGGGGGGGGGGGGGGGGGGGGGGGGGGGGGGGGGGGGGGGGGGGGGGGGGGGGGGGGGGGGGGGGGGGGGGGGGGGGGGGGGGGGGGGGGGGGGGGGGGGGGGGGGGGGGGGGGGGGGGGGGGGGGGGGGGGGGGGGGGGGGGGGGGGGGGGGGGGGGGGGGGGGGGGGGGGGGGGGGGGGGGGGGGGGGGGGGGGGGGGGGGGGGGGGGGGGGGGGGGGGGGGGGGGGGGGGGGGGGGGGGGGGGGGGGGGGGGGGGGGGGGGGGGGGGGGGGGGGGGGGGGGGGGGGGGGGGGGGGGGGGGGGGGGGGGGGGGGGGGGGGGGGGGGGGGGGGGGGGGGGGGGGGGGGGGGGGGGGGGGGGGGGGGGGGGGGGGGGGGGGGGGGGGGGGGGGGGGGGGGGGGGGGGGGGGGGGGGGGGGGGGGGGGGGGGGGGGGGGGGGGGGGGGGGGGGGGGGGGGGGGGGGGGGGGGGGGGGGGGGGGGGGGGGGGGGGGGGGGGGGGGGGGGGGGGGGGGGGGGGGGGGGGGGGGGGGGGGGGGGGGGGGGGGGGGGGGGGGGGGGGGGGGGGGGGGGGGGGGGGGGGGGGGGGGGGGGGGGGGGGGGGGGGGGGGGGGGGGGGGGGGGGGGGGGGGGGGGGGGGGGGGGGGGGGGGGGGGGGGGGGGGGGGGGGGGGGGGGGGGGGGGGGGGGGGGGGGGGGGGGGGGGGGGGGGGGGGGGGGGGGGGGGGGGGGGGGGGGGGGGGGGGGGGGGGGGGGGGGGGGGGGGGGGGGGGGGGGGGGGGGGGGGGGGGGGGGGGGGGGGGGGGGGGGGGGGGGGGGGGGGGGGGGGGGGGGGGGGGGGGGGGGGGGGGGGGGGGGGGGGGGGGGGGGGGGGGGGGGGGGGGGGGGGGGGGGGGGGGGGGGGGGGGGGGGGGGGGGGGGGGGGGGGGGGGGGGGGGGGGGGGGGGGGGGGGGGGGGGGGGGGGGGGGGGGGGGGGGGGGGGGGGGGGGGGGGGGGGGGGGGGGGGGGGGGGGGGGGGGGGGGGGGGGGGGGGGGGGGGGGGGGGGGGGGGGGGGGGGGGGGGGGGGGGGGGGGGGGGGGGGGGGGGGGGGGGGGGGGGGGGGGGGGGGGGGGGGGGGGGGGGGGGGGGGGGGGGGGGGGGGGGGGGGGGGGGGGGGGGGGGGGGGGGGGGGGGGGGGGGGGGGGGGGGGGGGGGGGGGGGGGGGGGGGGGGGGGGGGGGGGGGGGGGGGGGGGGGGGGGGGGGGGGGGGGGGGGGGGGGGGGGGGGGGGGGGGGGGGGGGGGGGGGGGGGGGGGGGGGGGGGGGGGGGGGGGGGGGGGGGGGGGGGGGGGGGGGGGGGGGGGGGGGGGGGGGGGGGGGGGGGGGGGGGGGGGGGGGGGGGGGGGGGGGGGGGGGGGGGGGGGGGGGGGGGGGGGGGGGGGGGGGGGGGGGGGGGGGGGGGGGGGGGGGGGGGGGGGGGGGGGGGGGGGGGGGGGGGGGGGGGGGGGGGGGGGGGGGGGGGGGGGGGGGGGGGGGGGGGGGGGGGGGGGGGGGGGGGGGGGGGGGGGGGGGGGGGGGGGGGGGGGGGGGGGGGGGGGGGGGGGGGGGGGGGGGGGGGGGGGGGGGGGGGGGGGGGGGGGGGGGGGGGGGGGGGGGGGGGGGGGGGGGGGGGGGGGGGGGGGGGGGGGGGGGGGGGGGGGGGGGGGGGGGGGGGGGGGGGGGGGGGGGGGGGGGGGGGGGGGGGGGGGGGGGGGGGGGGGGGGGGGGGGGGGGGGGGGGGGGGGGGGGGGGGGGGGGGGGGGGGGGGGGGGGGGGGGGGGGGGGGGGGGGGGGGGGGGGGGGGGGGGGGGGGGGGGGGGGGGGGGGGGGGGGGGGGGGGGGGGGGGGGGGGGGGGGGGGGGGGGGGGGGGGGGGGGGGGGGGGGGGGGGGGGGGGGGGGGGGGGGGGGGGGGGGGGGGGGGGGGGGGGGGGGGGGGGGGGGGGGGGGGGGGGGGGGGGGGGGGGGGGGGGGGGGGGGGGGGGGGGGGGGGGGGGGGGGGGGGGGGGGGGGGGGGGGGGGGGGGGGGGGGGGGGGGGGGGGGGGGGGGGGGGGGGGGGGGGGGGGGGGGGGGGGGGGGGGGGGGGGGGGGGGGGGGGGGGGGGGGGGGGGGGGGGGGGGGGGGGGGGGGGGGGGGGGGGGGGGGGGGGGGGGGGGGGGGGGGGGGGGGGGGGGGGGGGGGGGGGGGGGGGGGGGGGGGGGGGGGGGGGGGGGGGGGGGGGGGGGGGGGGGGGGGGGGGGGGGGGGGGGGGGGGGGGGGGGGGGGGGGGGGGGGGGGGGGGGGGGGGGGGGGGGGGGGGGGGGGGGGGGGGGGGGGGGGGGGGGGGGGGGGGGGGGGGGGGGGGGGGGGGGGGGGGGGGGGGGGGGGGGGGGGGGGGGGGGGGGGGGGGGGGGGGGGGGGGGGGGGGGGGGGGGGGGGGGGGGGGGGGGGGGGGGGGGGGGGGGGGGGGGGGGGGGGGGGGGGGGGGGGGGGGGGGGGGGGGGGGGGGGGGGGGGGGGGGGGGGGGGGGGGGGGGGGGGGGGGGGGGGGGGGGGGGGGGGGGGGGGGGGGGGGGGGGGGGGGGGGGGGGGGGGGGGGGGGGGGGGGGGGGGGGGGGGGGGGGGGGGGGGGGGGGGGGGGGGGGGGGGGGGGGGGGGGGGGGGGGGGGGGGGGGGGGGGGGGGGGGGGGGGGGGGGGGGGGGGGGGGGGGGGGGGGGGGGGGGGGGGGGGGGGGGGGGGGGGGGGGGGGGGGGGGGGGGGGGGGGGGGGGGGGGGGGGGGGGGGGGGGGGGGGGGGGGGGGGGGGGGGGGGGGGGGGGGGGGGGGGGGGGGGGGGGGGGGGGGGGGGGGGGGGGGGGGGGGGGGGGGGGGGGGGGGGGGGGGGGGGGGGGGGGGGGGGGGGGGGGGGGGGGGGGGGGGGGGGGGGGGGGGGGGGGGGGGGGGGGGGGGGGGGGGGGGGGGGGGGGGGGGGGGGGGGGGGGGGGGGGGGGGGGGGGGGGGGGGGGGGGGGGGGGGGGGGGGGGGGGGGGGGGGGGGGGGGGGGGGGGGGGGGGGGGGGGGGGGGGGGGGGGGGGGGGGGGGGGGGGGGGGGGGGGGGGGGGGGGGGGGGGGGGGGGGGGGGGGGGGGGGGGGGGGGGGGGGGGGGGGGGGGGGGGGGGGGGGGGGGGGGGGGGGGGGGGGGGGGGGGGGGGGGGGGGGGGGGGGGGGGGGGGGGGGGGGGGGGGGGGGGGGGGGGGGGGGGGGGGGGGGGGGGGGGGGGGGGGGGGGGGGGGGGGGGGGGGGGGGGGGGGGGGGGGGGGGGGGGGGGGGGGGGGGGGGGGGGGGGGGGGGGGGGGGGGGGGGGGGGGGGGGGGGGGGGGGGGGGGGGGGGGGGGGGGGGGGGGGGGGGGGGGGGGGGGGGGGGGGGGGGGGGGGGGGGGGGGGGGGGGGGGGGGGGGGGGGGGGGGGGGGGGGGGGGGGGGGGGGGGGGGGGGGGGGGGGGGGGGGGGGGGGGGGGGGGGGGGGGGGGGGGGGGGGGGGGGGGGGGGGGGGGGGGGGGGGGGGGGGGGGGGGGGGGGGGGGGGGGGGGGGGGGGGGGGGGGGGGGGGGGGGGGGGGGGGGGGGGGGGGGGGGGGGGGGGGGGGGGGGGGGGGGGGGGGGGGGGGGGGGGGGGGGGGGGGGGGGGGGGGGGGGGGGGGGGGGGGGGGGGGGGGGGGGGGGGGGGGGGGGGGGGGGGGGGGGGGGGGGGGGGGGGGGGGGGGGGGGGGGGGGGGGGGGGGGGGGGGGGGGGGGGGGGGGGGGGGGGGGGGGGGGGGGGGGGGGGGGGGGGGGGGGGGGGGGGGGGGGGGGGGGGGGGGGGGGGGGGGGGGGGGGGGGGGGGGGGGGGGGGGGGGGGGGGGGGGGGGGGGGGGGGGGGGGGGGGGGGGGGGGGGGGGGGGGGGGGGGGGGGGGGGGGGGGGGGGGGGGGGGGGGGGGGGGGGGGGGGGGGGGGGGGGGGGGGGGGGGGGGGGGGGGGGGGGGGGGGGGGGGGGGGGGGGGGGGGGGGGGGGGGGGGGGGGGGGGGGGGGGGGGGGGGGGGGGGGGGGGGGGGGGGGGGGGGGGGGGGGGGGGGGGGGGGGGGGGGGGGGGGGGGGGGGGGGGGGGGGGGGGGGGGGGGGGGGGGGGGGGGGGGGGGGGGGGGGGGGGGGGGGGGGGGGGGGGGGGGGGGGGGGGGGGGGGGGGGGGGGGGGGGGGGGGGGGGGGGGGGGGGGGGGGGGGGGGGGGGGGGGGGGGGGGGGGGGGGGGGGGGGGGGGGGGGGGGGGGGGGGGGGGGGGGGGGGGGGGGGGGGGGGGGGGGGGGGGGGGGGGGGGGGGGGGGGGGGGGGGGGGGGGGGGGGGGGGGGGGGGGGGGGGGGGGGGGGGGGGGGGGGGGGGGGGGGGGGGGGGGGGGGGGGGGGGGGGGGGGGGGGGGGGGGGGGGGGGGGGGGGGGGGGGGGGGGGGGGGGGGGGGGGGGGGGGGGGGGGGGGGGGGGGGGGGGGGGGGGGGGGGGGGGGGGGGGGGGGGGGGGGGGGGGGGGGGGGGGGGGGGGGGGGGGGGGGGGGGGGGGGGGGGGGGGGGGGGGGGGGGGGGGGGGGGGGGGGGGGGGGGGGGGGGGGGGGGGGGGGGGGGGGGGGGGGGGGGGGGGGGGGGGGGGGGGGGGGGGGGGGGGGGGGGGGGGGGGGGGGGGGGGGGGGGGGGGGGGGGGGGGGGGGGGGGGGGGGGGGGGGGGGGGGGGGGGGGGGGGGGGGGGGGGGGGGGGGGGGGGGGGGGGGGGGGGGGGGGGGGGGGGGGGGGGGGGGGGGGGGGGGGGGGGGGGGGGGGGGGGGGGGGGGGGGGGGGGGGGGGGGGGGGGGGGGGGGGGGGGGGGGGGGGGGGGGGGGGGGGGGGGGGGGGGGGGGGGGGGGGGGGGGGGGGGGGGGGGGGGGGGGGGGGGGGGGGGGGGGGGGGGGGGGGGGGGGGGGGGGGGGGGGGGGGGGGGGGGGGGGGGGGGGGGGGGGGGGGGGGGGGGGGGGGGGGGGGGGGGGGGGGGGGGGGGGGGGGGGGGGGGGGGGGGGGGGGGGGGGGGGGGGGGGGGGGGGGGGGGGGGGGGGGGGGGGGGGGGGGGGGGGGGGGGGGGGGGGGGGGGGGGGGGGGGGGGGGGGGGGGGGGGGGGGGGGGGGGGGGGGGGGGGGGGGGGGGGGGGGGGGGGGGGGGGGGGGGGGGGGGGGGGGGGGGGGGGGGGGGGGGGGGGGGGGGGGGGGGGGGGGGGGGGGGGGGGGGGGGGGGGGGGGGGGGGGGGGGGGGGGGGGGGGGGGGGGGGGGGGGGGGGGGGGGGGGGGGGGGGGGGGGGGGGGGGGGGGGGGGGGGGGGGGGGGGGGGGGGGGGGGGGGGGGGGGGGGGGGGGGGGGGGGGGGGGGGGGGGGGGGGGGGGGGGGGGGGGGGGGGGGGGGGGGGGGGGGGGGGGGGGGGGGGGGGGGGGGGGGGGGGGGGGGGGGGGGGGGGGGGGGGGGGGGGGGGGGGGGGGGGGGGGGGGGGGGGGGGGGGGGGGGGGGGGGGGGGGGGGGGGGGGGGGGGGGGGGGGGGGGGGGGGGGGGGGGGGGGGGGGGGGGGGGGGGGGGGGGGGGGGGGGGGGGGGGGGGGGGGGGGGGGGGGGGGGGGGGGGGGGGGGGGGGGGGGGGGGGGGGGGGGGGGGGGGGGGGGGGGGGGGGGGGGGGGGGGGGGGGGGGGGGGGGGGGGGGGGGGGGGGGGGGGGGGGGGGGGGGGGGGGGGGGGGGGGGGGGGGGGGGGGGGGGGGGGGGGGGGGGGGGGGGGGGGGGGGGGGGGGGGGGGGGGGGGGGGGGGGGGGGGGGGGGGGGGGGGGGGGGGGGGGGGGGGGGGGGGGGGGGGGGGGGGGGGGGGGGGGGGGGGGGGGGGGGGGGGGGGGGGGGGGGGGGGGGGGGGGGGGGGGGGGGGGGGGGGGGGGGGGGGGGGGGGGGGGGGGGGGGGGGGGGGGGGGGGGGGGGGGGGGGGGGGGGGGGGGGGGGGGGGGGGGGGGGGGGGGGGGGGGGGGGGGGGGGGGGGGGGGGGGGGGGGGGGGGGGGGGGGGGGGGGGGGGGGGGGGGGGGGGGGGGGGGGGGGGGGGGGGGGGGGGGGGGGGGGGGGGGGGGGGGGGGGGGGGGGGGGGGGGGGGGGGGGGGGGGGGGGGGGGGGGGGGGGGGGGGGGGGGGGGGGGGGGGGGGGGGGGGGGGGGGGGGGGGGGGGGGGGGGGGGGGGGGGGGGGGGGGGGGGGGGGGGGGGGGGGGGGGGGGGGGGGGGGGGGGGGGGGGGGGGGGGGGGGGGGGGGGGGGGGGGGGGGGGGGGGGGGGGGGGGGGGGGGGGGGGGGGGGGGGGGGGGGGGGGGGGGGGGGGGGGGGGGGGGGGGGGGGGGGGGGGGGGGGGGGGGGGGGGGGGGGGGGGGGGGGGGGGGGGGGGGGGGGGGGGGGGGGGGGGGGGGGGGGGGGGGGGGGGGGGGGGGGGGGGGGGGGGGGGGGGGGGGGGGGGGGGGGGGGGGGGGGGGGGGGGGGGGGGGGGGGGGGGGGGGGGGGGGGGGGGGGGGGGGGGGGGGGGGGGGGGGGGGGGGGGGGGGGGGGGGGGGGGGGGGGGGGGGGGGGGATTCAGATATACACATGTTCAGTATGTTTATGCATCCAAATGATTGAGATCACGGCCAATATGATCCATGGACGAACTTTAATTACATAGGGTACAGACTGGTAAATGGTGTTCAATCGAAGGTACTTCTTGCTAAAATTAGTTCTTGTACGAGTAAACTTTCGAGTACATAAGAGGCAGCACAGACAATCTGAACTTTGCTTGTAGGTTTATCCTCAAATAGTGGCCTCGTGCCGAGGGAGGTTTGAGCAACTTGGCCACTACTTTCATCCAACTAGTTTACTGGCTCATCTTGGTCCTGTATCTCGCCAGAATTCTACATTGCAGACGAGAAAGGAGGCGGTTGAGAAAATGAACCACCCAAATTTTTTGTGCAGTTCAACTGAAATGGAGCATCCTTGGCGTGAAGACTAATTAAGTTCCAGATGAATATACGGGTCAACCAACTTGTCTGGAATCTTTAGACTCCATGCCATATAGTTCGCTACCATATGTGCCGATAACCAAAAGGCACAAGTTGGGAGCAAAGACTGGACTGCGTTTTTCTGGACTATGCACCAAGCAATATTTTTGGCGTTCACTCTCCTAATACTTGGAGTTTGACAATTGGTTGACACCGGTTGATACTCGAATGAATATAGGCACTTCTTGTCAACATGGATGCTTGTCTGAGTGAACTTTGGAGTACATAGCAGCAGCATAAGTACCTGTCCATCTGATTATTTTGTGCAGTTCTACTGAAATCACCTGATGTAATGATTTGCCTGCGAGTTTAGGCTCCAAATTACTCCTTTATGAAATCGGCAAACAGTAGCACAATACCAAATTACCAATACATATGACAGGCACAATAATCAGGATAAAGACCAGTACCAACCTGTGTGAGGTAGCATATCAATTACTATTTCCTTTAACTGGAAGCCGAGATAAGCCAAGCGGGGGGGGGGGGGGGGGGGGGGGGGGGGGGGGGGGGGGGGGGGGGGGGGGGGGGGGGGGGGGGGGGGGGGGGGGGGGGGGGGGGGGGGGGGGGGGGGGGATCCCTGTTGGCACATATATTGAGAGAGTGAGATTACTGTAATAGTGGGACTAGTTGATGAAACATACACTAACAAATAGAAGCACCCTCATTATCTTAATGGATAAAGTTAACAACATAGTAGTCTTTCTTAAAGAGAGGTATTAGTTTATTTAATCAATGCCAATTAGCTCAACTCAACACTCAAAGCATTGCCATTTATCATAGGTTGCAAAACTTTAACGTGCAAAGATAAAGGAGTTTCTCATGACAGTAGCACGATACAAATAGAGATGACAGCAAACTAATATGTATGAAGGCCTTAGGCCCGTACCAACCTGAGAAAAAAAAGCTTATTCATGTAGTGGGGGGGGGGGGGGGGGGGGGGGGGGGGGGGGGGGGGGGGGGGGGGGGGGGGGGGGGGGGGGGGGGGGGGGGGGGGGGGGGGGGGGGGGGGGGGGGGGGGGGGGGGGGGGGGGGGGGGGGGGGGGGGGGGGGGGGGGGGGGGGGGGGGGGGGGGGGGGGGGGGGGGGGGGGGGGGGGGGGGGGGGGGGGGGGGGGGGGGGGGGGGGGGGGGGGGGGGGGGGGGGGGGGGGGGGGGGGGGGGGGGGGGGGGGGGGGGGGGGGGGGGGGGGGGGGGGGGGGGGGGGGGGGGGGGGGGGGGGGGGGGGGGGGGGGGGGGGGGGGGGGGGGGGGGGGGGGGGGGGGGGGGGGGGGGGGGGGGGGGGGGGGGGGGGGGGGGGGGGGGGGGGGGGGGGGGGGGGGGGGGGGGGGGGGGGGGGGGGGGGGGGGGGGGGGGGGGGGGGGGGGGGGGGGGGGGGGGGGGGGGGGGGGGGGGGGGGGGGGGGGGGGGGGGGGGGGGGGGGGGGGGGGGGGGGGGGGGGGGGGGGGGGGGGGGGGGGGGGGGGGGGGGGGGGGGGGGGGGGGGGGGGGGGGGGGGGGGGGGGGGGGGGGGGGGGGGGGGGGGGGGGGGGGGGGGGGGGGGGGGGGGGGGGGGGGGGGGGGGGGGGGGGGGGGGGGGGGGGGGGGGGGGGGGGGGGGGGGGGGGGGGGGGGGGGGGGGGGGGGGGGGGGGGGGGGGGGGGGGGGGGGGGGGGGGGGGGGGGGGGGGGGGGGGGGGGGGGGGGGGGGGGGGGGGGGGGGGGGGGGGGGGGGGGGGGGGGGGGGGGGGGGGGGGGGGGGGGGGGGGGGGGGGGGGGGGGGGGGGGGGGGGGGGGGGGGGGGGGGGGGGGGGGGGGGGGGGGGGGGGGGGGGGGGGGGGGGGGGGGGGGGGGGGGGGGGGGGGGGGGGGGGGGGGGGGGGGGGGGGGGGGGGGGGGGGGGGGGGGGGGGGGGGGGGGGGGGGGGGGGGGGGGGGGGGGGGGGGGGGGGGGGGGGGGGGGGGGGGGGGGGGGGGGGGGGGGGGGGGGGGGGGGGGGGGGGGGGGGGGGGGGGGGGGGGGGGGGGGGGGGGGGGGGGGGGGGGGGGGGGGGGGGGGGGGGGGGGGGGGGGGGGGGGGGGGGGGGGGGGGGGGGGGGGGGGGGGGGGGGGGGGGGGGGGGGGGGGGGGGGGGGGGGGGGGGGGGGGGGGGGGGGGGGGGGGGGGGGGGGGGGGGGGGGGGGGGGGGGGGGGGGGGGGGGGGGGGGGGGGGGGGGGGGGGGGGGGGGGGGGGGGGGGGGGGGGGGGGGGGGGGGGGGGGGGGGGGGGGGGGGGGGGGGGGGGGGGGGGGGGGGGGGGGGGGGGGGGGGGGGGGGGGGGGGGGGGGGGGGGGGGGGGGGGGGGGGGGGGGGGGGGGGGGGGGGGGGGGGGGGGGGGGGGGGGGGGGGGGGGGGGGGGGGGGGGGGGGGGGGGGGGGGGGGGGGGGGGGGGGGGGGGGGGGGGGGGGGGGGGGGGGGGGGGGGGGGGGGGGGGGGGGGGGGGGGGGGGGGGGGGGGGGGGGGGGGGGGGGGGGGGGGGGGGGGGGGGGGGGGGGGGGGGGGGGGGGGGGGGGGGGGGGGGGGGGGGGGGGGGGGGGGGGGGGGGGGGGGGGGGGGGGGGGGGGGGGGGGGGGGGGGGGGGGGGGGGGGGGGGGGGGGGGGGGGGGGGGGGGGGGGGGGGGGGGGGGGGGGGGGGGGGGGGGGGGGGGGGGGGGGGGGGGGGGGGGGGGGGGGGGGGGGGGGGGGGGGGGGGGGGGGGGGGGGGGGGGGGGGGGGGGGGGGGGGGGGGGGGGGGGGGGGGGGGGGATATGTTACAATGACAAGTATTTTCGGACGGAGGGAGTACAAGATTCGACTCCATGAAGTAGCTTTACCTCTAACAATAGAAGAAAAAATATGTGACGTTGGACCATCCGATTGAGAGGGGCTGAGAGGTAGAAAATGATGCACATGCAGCGACGTAGCAAGCTGGGGAAGTAGAGCTAAGGCGGTTTCGAACGAAGATATACCTGAAGGTCGTCGGGATGTGGATAGGTGGGCGGCGGGAGGCCGGATCCGCCCACAGGCAACGACGAAGGGATCGGAGGACCTCCCGCGCCGGCGCTCGGCCAGAGATAACGGTGCGGCCGGCAGTGGGTCTCCTCCCTCGCTGTCGACGACGGCCTAAACGCTGCCCCTCCTCCCCTTTACTGGCGGAGGGGGATGGGGGGGGGGGGGGGGGGGGGGGGGGGGGGGGGGGGGGGGGGGGGGGGGGGGGGGGGGGGGGGGGGGGGGGGGGGGGGGGGGGGGGGAGCAACCCTAGCAAGCAAGCGCGGAGGCTCCGGCCTATATATACGTAGTGGGGTAGTTTTCCTTTTTCACTCCATCAAAACAATCGTTTAAAATTGTGTACTACTACATGCCAGGTCGCGGTTTTTTTAGTTGTTGATTGTTTTTTGAGATAGCTACCCGCTTGTTCCAAGTGGTGTTACGGTGTGCCAGGTCGCACTTTGTATCGTTCAAGTCTGGTACTACAAGTCCCTCCATTAAATGAACAACCACCCCCTCGTAAAAATTGTGAACAAGCCCACGGCTAAAATTAGCGGAAACGTGGGTTGCCCCAACATGCATTATTATTTATATTTTCTACTCCCTCCGTTCCTAAATATAAGTCTTTTTTATAAGCCACACCTAAGACAAGAATTTTTTTATTAGCAGTGAACCCCACATGTCATA
>JAAAWM010009714.1:0-27127 GCA_036873465.1 Thinopyrum obtusiflorum
CTTGCTGTCCGCCCACATGCCCGACCCATCAAGCAGAAAGTCCGGAAGCAGGCCTTGGAGTGGCAGCAGTTCATTGCCGTGGAAATCAAGAAACTAGAGGCAGCTAGTTTGGTCAGAGGAGTACTGCATTCTACGTGGTTATCAAATCCAGTGGTGGTCCGGAAGGCGAATTGGAAATGGAGGCTTTGCATTGATTTCACAGATGTCAACAAGGCATGCCCGAAGGACCCATTTCCCTTGCCGCGCATCGACCAGATCGTGGATTCCACTTCAGGTTGTGATTTGCTTTCCTTTCTGGATGCATACTCCGGATATCACCAGATCTTCATGTCCAAAGAAGATGAGGAGATATCATCGTTCATCACTCCATGTGGTACGTACTGCTTTGTCCGCATGCCTTTCGGATTAAAGAGTGCCAGGTCCACTTTTGCAAGAGCAGTCCAGATTGGTTTTGAGCCACAGTTGCACAGAAATATAGAAGCCTATATGGATGACATCGTGGTCAAAACCAAGGATAAGACCACCCTTATCCAGGATTTGCAGGAGACATTTGCTAATCTGCGCAAGATCAACTTGAAGCTTAATCTGGAGAAGTGTGTATTCGGTGTTCCCTCCGGCAAGCTACTTGGATTCTTCGTGTCCCATCGGGGGATTGAAGCCAACACCGACAAGATCAAGGCCATTGAGCAGATCCAAGAACCAAGGACAGTTAAGGATGTAAGGCGCTTGACGGGATGTGTTTTCACGCTAAGCAGATTCATTTCCATGTCTGCCGAGCGTCCCTGTCGTTCTTTAAATTTTTGGGGGGGGGGGGGGGGGGGGGGGGGGGGGGGGGGGGGGGGGGGGGGGGGGGGGGGGGGGGGGGGGGGGGGGGGGGGGGGGGGGGGGGGGGGGGGGGGGGGGGGGGGGGGGGGGGGGGGGGGGGGGGGGGGGGGGGGGGGGGGGGGGGGGGGGGGGGGGGGGGGGGGGGGGGGGGGGGGGGGGGGGGGGGGGGGGGGGGGGGGGGGGGGGGGGGGGGGGGGGGGGGGGGGGGGGGGGGGGGGGGGGGGGGGGGGGGCAATGAGCACGGCAACGAGAGCAACCCCAAGGACCCGGCAAGGAAGAAAGTGGTGCAGCGCCCACTGTACTTCGTCAACTCCTTGTTAAAAGGGGCTAGATCGAGGTACTTTGGCATGCAAAAGTTCATCTTTGGCCTCAAGGAAACTGCGCCACTAGTTCCAAGCCCATGAGATCATGGTTGTCACTCGTTTCCCATTGCAAAGGATACTTCGAAACCCTGAGGCTACCGGTAGAATAGTGGAGTGGGCTTTGGAGTTATCCAACTTTGGTTTGAAGTTTGAGAGCACATCAACTATTTAGAGCAGGCCACTGGAAGAGTTTATTGCAGAATGGACGCCAACCCCTGATGAGGAAGTGACAGAAACAGCTCTCCCCAGCAAGGAATCACCCCAAGAATGGATTATGTATTTTGATGGTGCTTTTTCCCTACAAGGTGCGGGGGCTGGCGTTCTTCTTGTTGCCCCCTCCGGGGAGCACTTGAACTAAGCCGTCCAAATGCACTTTGCCCGGGAAGAAGCCACCAACAATACAGCTGAGTATGAAGGGCTCCTTGTCGGGCTCAGGATTGCAGCAGGATTATGAAAGCCCATTGATGGAAGCATACGTCGAGGAAGTGAGGAGACTGGAGGAGCACTTTGATGGGTTGCAAACAGAGCACGTACCTCGTGCGGAAAACCGCATAGCTGATCACCTGTCAAAGTGTGCTGCACAGAAGCTTCCTGTGGAACCAGGAACTTTTGTTCTCCATCTCTCTCAGCCCTCTGTATCACCAGCCACAATGGCCCGGAAAAGGAGAAAGTTGGACTATGGTAAGCCTCTTCCAGTCGAGCCGTCCGCTCCCAGCAGAGATCCTGTCGGAAACAACTCCTCACAGCCTGTCGGACCACCCCCTCCAGCCGGGCCTATGGACCCCGCGAACGAGGCTGGTGCTCCCGCAGCAGAGAAGGTGGCGCTAGTCCTCGTTGCCGAGCCCTAGGCTCCAACTTGGGCAAGGCACATTGTCCACTTCCTCCAAACCGGAGAACTCCCTGGCGACCAAGATGAAGCTAAGAAAGTAGCCCAGAGGGCCAGTATGTATCAGTTTGTTGATGACACTCTATACAGAAGGAGCCCAACGGTGTGAAATTGAAGTGTGTCTGTCGTGAGGATGGAAAGGAACTGCTGGCTGAGATTCACAGAGGAATGTGCAGCCTACACATTGGATCAAGGGCATTAGTTGGGAAAGCATTCCGGCAAGGATTCTATTGGCCCACAGCCCTCCAAGATGCAGTCAAGCTCGTCACGACATGTGAAGCCTGCCGGGGGGGGGGGGGGGGGGGGGGGGGGGGGGGGGGGGGGGGGGGGGGGGGGGGGGGGGGGTCTAGGGGCTCGATATCCTCGGCCCCTTCCCCCGAGAAATCGGGGGCTTTGAATTCTTGTTCGTTGCCATCGACAAGTTTAAAAAGTGGTCAGAAGTGACTGCCGTGAGAAAGGTGACTGCTCAGTCGGCTATCAAGTTCTTGAAAGAATTGGTGTGTCATTTTGGAGTTCCGGCAAGGATCATCACCGACAACGGCACCCGGTTCATGAGCCACACCTTCATGCAATATGTTTGTACCCTCCGATGCAAGATCTCATTCGCCTCTGTGGCATACCCCCAGAGCAATGGACAAGCTGAGAGGGCGAACGCTGAAGTGCTACGTGGAGCCAAGACAAGAACTTTTGATACGCTGCAGAAGCACGGCAGGCGGTGGATCGAGGAGCTACCGGTAGTTCTCTGGTCCCTTAGAATGACACCTAACTGAGCTACCGGGAAGACTCCCTTCTCCCTGGTCTATGGGGCAGAAGCAGTTATCCCCACGGAACTCATTTACAGGTCCCCTCGAGTGCTTGCCTACGATGAAGTAGCGCAAGATCAGCACCAGCGTGATGATGCTGTGCTACTCAAGGAGAACCGTCTCCGGGCTGCTACACGTGGTGCACGCTACTAGCAAGCCCTGCGTCACTATCATAGCCGCGGGGTTCATGCCCGGTGTTTTGAGGAAGGTGACCTTGTCCTTAGGCGTGTTCAGTCTGCCAAGGGTACAAACAAGCTATCACCAAAGTGGGAAGGCCCTTATCGGGTGGTACGAGTCACCAGACCTGGCGCAGTCCGTCTGGAGACTGGGGATGGCACTCAGTTGCAAAACTCATGGAATATTGAGCATCTCGGTAAGTACTACCCGTAAGGCGTGAGGCTACCAGGCATTGCCCGGCAGCCACCCGCTTGTATAGGCCTTGCCTCATATGCATGTAACCCCTTGTACAAAGCCGGGGCGATGACCCCGTGCAAAAGAAAATAAAGAAGCGCTGTGGGGGACCCCAACTAAGATTGCATGCATGCACGAGCACACCCAGATCACTGCATAAGCATTTCATGAGCATCTGCATATGCATATAGATAGGATTGCATCCTGCATTCATTCTCATCTACATGGAGTTGCAAGTTCCTGCCGTGAACTTGACTTCGACAAAGGATGAGAAGATTGCACGACACAATGATCCCCGGCAAGCCAAACAGATAAGTTTACCTCTTGTCCATTAGTGTTTTGTAAAGCTATAACTTTGCATGAGAAAACCTCGCCTCTCTTTTGATACTTAGGTGCTCCCATCTATGACTCGAACGTTGCTTCAGTCAGGATGGTCACAGTAGCCTTTGGTAAAAAAGGAGTTGGCGGGCGGCTTGCCCCTCCGTCTGTTCCCCAGCAGACGGAGCTCTCCGGCAGACAAAGGGGGTGCCGGCAGGATATCCTGCCGGGGAAAACCCGTTTATTTTTATTAAAGAGGCACTCCTCCTCTGCAAGGACATACACATGCACGGGTTCCTGGCAAGGTTCATCTTTTTCATTTATATGCTAACACAAGTACAAGCATTACAGAACACAAAGATGGACAATAGAGATTACATTATTTGAGTTAAAATTTGGCGATTGCCTAAAGATTTCAGATTGAAAAAAGATAAGTGCTCCGTAATGCCCTTTCTTGTCCCTCTCCTCCTAGGTGCAGCCTTCGAAGGCGAGGAGGGCAAAAGGAGCGCCTGGGCGGAGGCCCGGCCCGCTCTCATCGGGCTCTAGGAGAGGCAACCCGGGGGGAACGGAAGCGCGAGGGAACGCCTAGGTGGAGAGCACGGTGGAAGACGGCCCTGTCGGCCACCGTCACTAGGGCCAGCAGGACCCGGGAGGGCTAACAGAGCTGCAGCCCGAGAGGAAGCCTGCCGGAGTCTAGCTGGAAGGTTGCTGGAGGAGCCCGGCAGCACCATCCACACCTCTGCATCCAACTCCCCGGCAAATCACACTGTCGGGGAGGAGATGCAGATGCAGATGATGGTGCTGCCGCCTGATGAAGATGGTGCGGGCGAAGATCAGCAGGAGTCAGAGTTGTCGCTCCTTCGCCCGCTGCCGTCATCATCGCTGTCACTGTCCTCCTCATCGCTTTCGCTCGACGAGGAGCTTTCGTCATCGGTCGAGCTCTCTGCTCAGCACCCTAAGCGACCACCCGAGCGCCCGAAGATCTTGACGGAGAGCAGGCCGTTCTCCATTAATTTGAACTGGAGAACGTGCCCCTCTGAGAAGCCATGGGCACGGGCAAAGGTCTTCCAGCCACGGCGAAGATACATCACATGAGGAGCAAGGAAGTCGACATCAACCCTCATACCTCCATTCCCGCAGCCCCTCATGTGTAGCCGTAGAGCGCGTAGTTGCTCAAGCTCCATCTCCCGCATAAAGGGAGTTGGGAGGCGAAGATGACCACACACGGGCTTGTACAACCTGATGATGAACTCCCGGGGTTGGTCGCCAATGTGGCCTTCCATCGGGGGTGGAGCCACCGATGGAGGCGTCACCAAGGCACCGCCCCGCCCTCCTCCTCCTCGAGCACCACGGCGACCACGACCACGCCCCTTCCTCCTCTCCTTGCTGACGATTCCGCTGCCTCAGGGTCTGGAGGAGGAGGGGCGCGCCGTCGAGAAGAAGCCCTCGTCACTGCCACCGGAACTCACCATGACTAGATGAGAAGGATCACGAAGGAGAAGGAGAAGTGTGTGCAGGAGAACACTGCCCCGGCCCCTTTTATAGGGACACGGGGCAGGGGGCTGGTTTCTCCTACGGGAAACGGCCGCCCCTCTCCTCCAATACGGCCTCTCTGCACTCACTGTGACTCTGAGGGTCGAGGCCGCCCCTCTGCTCCAACCATTGACGCTCGGATTTCAGCCATGGCACTCTCCCCCATGTCCTCCGCATCCACCACCTACCACGCCCATTGCATGCGGGACACATGGCGAAGTGCGTGCAGAACGGGGGGCGAGTGGGGTGGCAGTTTCCGCCCCGTGATCTTGGGGAGAGGAGAATCCGTGGGCCACGATCCAAGTTCTTCCACGATGCCGCGCACAACGCACGGGGAAACCAGAGACTGGCCTGAAATCAAGACTAATGAAGCAGCAAAGGAAACCTCAAGGGGCCAACCCCTTTAGCGATCCTGCCTGTGCACTTATTAGGCCCTACCCCGACGACGCTCAGCAGCGCGTTCGGGGCAGGCCCGAGGGCTTCTGTCGGTGCAAAAACCCTGGGTCTGTTGCCCAACTATGCACAGGCACAGGATCAAGATTGAAGCACTAGCTTAAGTCGGAGATTGAAGAACCAAGAGATTTGAAGAATTAACATGCAGCCCAGAGGGACCAAGATCGAGCCTGAGGAGGAAGATATCAGCAAGAGAAGGGCCTCCCTTGCCGGGCAGGCGAGCCCGGCAAGGGGCGAGGCCACCACCAGAAGCAAGAAATCAA
Organism: Thinopyrum obtusiflorum; assembly: GCA_036873465.1. Lineage (NCBI taxonomy): Eukaryota > Viridiplantae > Streptophyta > Magnoliopsida > Poales > Poaceae > Thinopyrum > Thinopyrum obtusiflorum. The sequence continues at coordinate 5,855 of JAAAWM010009714.1, forward strand.
GGCTCCCCGGAAGAGCCTGCCGGGGCTCACGGGGGCAGAACCACCCCACCAGCCACTCAAACATGACTCACGTCGTCAATCAGTGTGGTGTCAACCCGTGAGATGATTAAGTGGCAGCCATTCGCCACATGGCAGCCATTTCCTATAGAACAAACCCGTAGATGACACCCGTCCTGCGACGTGTCAAGAGAACAGGTGCGGAGCTGGCAAGATAGCCCGGCAGGCCTTGCCGGGCGACCTGTGATGTGACACTAAGTGGCGCATTTAATGCACCCTGTCAGCCCGCAGAGTTAGGTATGATAGCATTGTTCGCTATCATATCAGGGGATAGGGGGGGGGGGGGGGGGGGGGGGGGGGGGGGGGGGGGGGGGGGGGGGGGGGGGGGGGGGGGGGGGGGGGGGGGGGGGGGGGGGGGGGGGGGGGGGGGGGGGGGGGGGGGGGGGGGGGGGGGGGGGGGGGGGGGGGGGGGGGGGGGGGGGGGGGGGGGGGGGGGGGGGGGGGGGGGGGGGGGGGGGGGGGGGGGGGGGGGGGGGGGGGGGGGGGGGGGGGGGGGGGGGGGGGGGGGGGGGGGGGGGGGGGGGGGGGGGGGGGGGGGGGGGGGGGGGGGGGGGGGGGGGGGGGGGGGGGGGGGGGGGGGGGGGGGGGGGGGGGGGGGGGGGGGGGGGGGGGGGGGGGGGGGGGGGGGGGGGGGGGGGGGGGGGGGGGGGGGGGGGGGGGGGGGGGGGGGGGGGGGGGGGGGGGGGGGGGGGGGGGGGGGGGGGGGGGGGGGGGGGGGGGGGGGGGGGGGGGGGGGGGGGGGGGGGGGGGGGGGGGGGGGGGGGGGGGGGGGGGGGGGGGGGGGGGGGGGGGGGGGGGGGGGGGGGGGGGGGGGGGGGGGGGGGGGGGGGGGGGGGGGGGGGGGGGGGGGGGGGGGGGGGGGGGGGGGGGGGGGGGGGGGGGGGGGGGGGGGGGGGGGGGGGGGGGGGGGGGGGGGGGGGGGGGGGGGGGGGGGGGGGGGGGGGGGGGGGGGGGGGGGGGGGGGGGGGGGGGGGGGGGGGGGGGGGGGGGGGGGGGGGGGGGGGGGGGGGGGGGGGGGGGGGGGGGGGGGGGGGGGGGGGGGGGGGGGGGGGGGGGGGGGGGGGGGGGGGGGGGGGGGGGGGGGGGGGGGGGGGGGGGGGGGGGGGGGGGGGGGGGGGGGGGGGGGGGGGGGGGGGGGGGGGGGGGGGGGGGGGGGGGGGGGGGGGGGGGGGGGGGGGGGGGGGGGGGGGGGGGGGGGGGGGGGGGGGGGGGGGGGGGGGGGGGGGGGGGGGGGGGGGGGGGGGGGGGGGGGGGGGGGGGGGGGGGGGGGGGGGGGGGGGGGGGGGGGGGGGGGGGGGGGGGGGGGGGGGGGGGGGGGGGGGGGGGGGGGGGGGGGGGGGGGGGGGGGGGGGGGGGGGGGGGGGGGGGGGGGGGGGGGGGGGGGGGGGGGGGGGGGGGGGGGGGGGGGGGGGGGGGGGGGGGGGGGGGGGGGGGGGGGGGGGGGGGGGGGGGGGGGGGGGGGGGGGGGGGGGGGGGGGGGGGGGGGGGGGGGGGGGGGGGGGGGGGGGGGGGGGGGGGGGGGGGGGGGGGGGGGGGGGGGGGGGGGGGGGGGGGGGGGGGGGGGGGGGGGGGGGGGGGGGGGGGGGGGGGGGGGGGGGGGGGGGGGGGGGGGGGGGGGGGGGGGGGGGGGGGGGGGGGGGGGGGGGGGGGGGGGGGGGGGGGGGGGGGGGGGGGGGGGGGGGGGGGGGGGGGGGGGGGGGGGGGGGGGGGGGGGGGGGGGGGGGGGGGGGGGGGGGGGGGGGGGGGGGGGGGGGGGGGGGGGGGGGGGGGGGGGGGGGGGGGGGGGGGGGGGGGGGGGGGGGGGGGGGGGGGGGGGGGGGGGGGGGGGGGGGGGGGGGGGGGGGGGGGGGGGGGGGGGGGGGGGGGGGGGGGGGGGGGGGGGGGGGGGGGGGGGGGGGGGGGGGGGGGGGGGGGGGGGGGGGGGGGGGGGGGGGGGGGGGGGGGGGGGGGGGGGGGGGGGGGGGGGGGGGGGGGGGGGGGGGGGGGGGGGGGGGGGGGGGGGGGGGGGGGGGGGGGGGGGGGGGGGGGGGGGGGGGGGGGGGGGGGGGGGGGGGGGGGGGGGGGGGGGGGGGGGGGGGGGGGGGGGGGGGGGGGGGGGGGGGGGGGGGGGGGGGGGGGGGGGGGGGGGGGGGGGGGGGGGGGGGGGGGGGGGGGGGGGGGGGGGGGGGGGGGGGGGGGGGGGGGGGGGGGGGGGGGGGGGGGGGGGGGGGGGGGGGGGGGGGGGGGGGGGGGGGGGGGGGGGGGGGGGGGGGGGGGGGGGGGGGGGGGGGGGGGGGGGGGGGGGGGGGGGGGGGGGGGGGGGGGGGGGGGGGGGGGGGGGGGGGGGGGGGGGGGGGGGGGGGGGGGGGGGGGGGGGGGGGGGGGGGGGGGGGGGGGGGGGGGGGGGGGGGGGGGGGGGGGGGGGGGGGGGGGGGGGGGGGGGGGGGGGGGGGGGGGGGGGGGGGGGGGGGGGGGGGGGGGGGGGGGGGGGGGGGGGGGGGGGGGGGGGGGGGGGGGGGGGGGGGGGGGGGGGGGGGGGGGGGGGGGGGGGGGGGGGGGGGGGGGGGGGGGGGGGGGGGGGGGGGGGGGGGGGGGGGGGGGGGGGGGGGGGGGGGGGGGGGGGGGGGGGGGGGGGGGGGGGGGGGGGGGGGGGGGGGGGGGGGGGGGGGGGGGGGGGGGGGGGGGGGGGGGGGGGGGGGGGGGGGGGGGGGGGGGGGGGGGGGGGGGGGGGGGGGGGGGGGGGGGGGGGGGGGGGGGGGGGGGGGGGGGGGGGGGGGGGGGGGGGGGGGGGGGGGGGGGGGGGGGGGGGGGGGGGGGGGGGGGGGGGGGGGGGGGGGGGGGGGGGGGGGGGGGGGGGGGGGGGGGGGGGGGGGGGGGGGGGGGGGGGGGGGGGGGGGGGGGGGGGGGGGGGGGGGGGGGGGGGGGGGGGGGGGGGGGGGGGGGGGGGGGGGGGGGGGGGGGGGGGGGGGGGGGGGGGGGGGGGGGGGGGGGGGGGGGGGGGGGGGGGGGGGGGGGGGGGGGGGGGGGGGGGGGGGGGGGGGGGGGGGGGGGGGGGGGGGGGGGGGGGGGGGGGGGGGGGGGGGGGGGGGGGGGGGGGGGGGGGGGGGGGGGGGGGGGGGGGGGGGGGGGGGGGGGGGGGGGGGGGGGGGGGGGGGGGGGGGGGGGGGGGGGGGGGGGGGGGGGGGGGGGGGGGGGGGGGGGGGGGGGGGGGGGGGGGGGGGGGGGGGGGGGGGGGGGGGGGGGGGGGGGGGGGGGGGGGGGGGGGGGGGGGGGGGGGGGGGGGGGGGGGGGGGGGGGGGGGGGGGGGGGGGGGGGGGGGGGGGGGGGGGGGGGGGGGGGGGGGGGGGGGGGGGGGGGGGGGGGGGGGGGGGGGGGGGGGGGGGGGGGGGGGGGGGGGGGGGGGGGGGGGGGGGGGGGGGGGGGGGGGGGGGGGGGGGGGGGGGGGGGGGGGGGGGGGGGGGGGGGGGGGGGGGGGGGGGGGGGGGGGGGGGGGGGGGGGGGGGGGGGGGGGGGGGGGGGGGGGGGGGGGGGGGGGGGGGGGGGGGGGGGGGGGGGGGGGGGGGGGGGGGGGGGGGGGGGGGGGGGGGGGGGGGGGGGGGGGGGGGGGGGGGGGGGGGGGGGGGGGGGGGGGGGGGGGGGGGGGGGGGGGGGGGGGGGGGGGGGGGGGGGGGGGGGGGGGGGGGGGGGGGGGGGGGGGGGGGGGGGGGGGGGGGGGGGGGGGGGGGGGGGGGGGGGGGGGGGGGGGGGGGGGGGGGGGGGGGGGGGGGGGGGGGGGGGGGGGGGGGGGGGGGGGGGGGGGGGGGGGGGGGGGGGGGGGGGGGGGGGGGGGGGGGGGGGGGGGGGGGGGGGGGGGGGGGGGGGGGGGGGGGGGGGGGGGGGGGGGGGGGGGGGGGGGGGGGGGGGGGGGGGGGGGGGGGGGGGGGGGGGGGGGGGGGGGGGGGGGGGGGGGGGGGGGGGGGGGGGGGGGGGGGGGGGGGGGGGGGGGGGGGGGGGGGGGGGGGGGGGGGGGGGGGGGGGGGGGGGGGGGGGGGGGGGGGGGGGGGGGGGGGGGGGGGGGGGGGGGGGGGGGGGGGGGGGGGGGGGGGGGGGGGGGGGGGGGGGGGGGGGGGGGGGGGGGGGGGGGGGGGGGGGGGGGGGGGGGGGGGGGGGGGGGGGGGGGGGGGGGGGGGGGGGGGGGGGGGGGGGGGGGGGGGGGGGGGGGGGGGGGGGGGGGGGGGGGGGGGGGGGGGGGGGGGGGGGGGGGGGGGGGGGGGGGGGGGGGGGGGGGGGGGGGGGGGGGGGGGGGGGGGGGGGGGGGGGGGGGGGGGGGGGGGGGGGGGGGGGGGGGGGGGGGGGGGGGGGGGGGGGGGGGGGGGGGGGGGGGGGGGGGGGGGGGGGGGGGGGGGGGGGGGGGGGGGGGGGGGGGGGGGGGGGGGGGGGGGGGGGGGGGGGGGGGGGGGGGGGGGGGGGGGGGGGGGGGGGGGGGGGGGGGGGGGGGGGGGGGGGGGGGGGGGGGGGGGGGGGGGGGGGGGGGGGGGGGGGGGGGGGGGGGGGGGGGGGGGGGGGGGGGGGGGGGGGGGGGGGGGGGGGGGGGGGGGGGGGGGGGGGGGGGGGGGGGGGGGGGGGGGGGGGGGGGGGGGGGGGGGGGGGGGGGGGGGGGGGGGGGGGGGGGGGGGGGGGGGGGGGGGGGGGGGGGGGGGGGGGGGGGGGGGGGGGGGGGGGGGGGGGGGGGGGGGGGGGGGGGGGGGGGGGGGGGGGGGGGGGGGGGGGGGGGGGGGGGGGGGGGGGGGGGGGGGGGGGGGGGGGGGGGGGGGGGGGGGGGGGGGGGGGGGGGGGGGGGGGGGGGGGGGGGGGGGGGGGGGGGGGGGGGGGGGGGGGGGGGGGGGGGGGGGGGGGGGGGGGGGGGGGGGGGGGGGGGGGGGGGGGGGGGGGGGGGGGGGGGGGGGGGGGGGGGGGGGGGGGGGGGGGGGGGGGGGGGGGGGGGGGGGGGGGGGGGGGGGGGGGGGGGGGGGGGGGGGGGGGGGGGGGGGGGGGGGGGGGGGGGGGGGGGGGGGGGGGGGGGGGGGGGGGGGGGGGGGGGGGGGGGGGGGGGGGGGGGGGGGGGGGGGGGGGGGGGGGGGGGGGGGGGGGGGGGGGGGGGGGGGGGGGGGGGGGGGGGGGGGGGGGGGGGGGGGGGGGGGGGGGGGGGGGGGGGGGGGGGGGGGGGGGGGGGGGGGGGGGGGGGGGGGGGGGGGGGGGGGGGGGGGGGGGGGGGGGGGGGGGGGGGGGGGGGGGGGGGGGGGGGGGGGGGGGGGGGGGGGGGGGGGGGGGGGGGGGGGGGGGGGGGGGGGGGGGGGGGGGGGGGGGGGGGGGGGGGGGGGGGGGGGGGGGGGGGGGGGGGGGGGGGGGGGGGGGGGGGGGGGGGGGGGGGGGGGGGGGGGGGGGGGGGGGGGGGGGGGGGGGGGGGGGGGGGGGGGGGGGGGGGGGGGGGGGGGGGGGGGGGGGGGGGGGGGGGGGGGGGGGGGGGGGGGGGGGGGGGGGGGGGGGGGGGGGGGGGGGGGGGGGGGGGGGGGGGGGGGGGGGGGGGGGGGGGGGGGGGGGGGGGGGGGGGGGGGGGGGGGGGGGGGGGGGGGGGGGGGGGGGGGGGGGGGGGGGGGGGGGGGGGGGGGGGGGGGGGGGGGGGGGGGGGGGGGGGGGGGGGGGGGGGGGGGGGGGGGGGGGGGGGGGGGGGGGGGGGGGGGGGGGGGGGGGGGGGGGGGGGGGGGGGGGGGGGGGGGGGGGGGGGGGGGGGGGGGGGGGGGGGGGGGGGGGGGGGGGGGGGGGGGGGGGGGGGGGGGGGGGGGGGGGGGGGGGGGGGGGGGGGGGGGGGGGGGGGGGGGGGGGGGGGGGGGGGGGGGGGGGGGGGGGGGGGGGGGGGGGGGGGGGGGGGGGGGGGGGGGGGGGGGGGGGGGGGGGGGGGGGGGGGGGGGGGGGGGGGGGGGGGGGGGGGGGGGGGGGGGGGGGGGGGGGGGGGGGGGGGGGGGGGGGGGGGGGGGGGGGGGGGGGGGGGGGGGGGGGGGGGGGGGGGGGGGGGGGGGGGGGGGGGGGGGGGGGGGGGGGGGGGGGGGGGGGGGGGGGGGGGGGGGGGGGGGGGGGGGGGGGGGGGGGGGGGGGGGGGGGGGGGGGGGGGGGGGGGGGGGGGGGGGGGGGGGGGGGGGGGGGGGGGGGGGGGGGGGGGGGGGGGGGGGGGGGGGGGGGGGGGGGGGGGGGGGGGGGGGGGGGGGGGGGGGGGGGGGGGGGGGGGGGGGGGGGGGGGGGGGGGGGGGGGGGGGGGGGGGGGGGGGGGGGGGGGGGGGGGGGGGGGGGGGGGGGGGGGGGGGGGGGGGGGGGGGGGGGGGGGGGGGGGGGGGGGGGGGGGGGGGGGGGGGGGGGGGGGGGGGGGGGGGGGGGGGGGGGGGGGGGGGGGGGGGGGGGGGGGGGGGGGGGGGGGGGGGGGGGGGGGGGGGGGGGGGGGGGGGGGGGGGGGGGGGGGGGGGGGGGGGGGGGGGGGGGGGGGGGGGGGGGGGGGGGGGGGGGGGGGGGGGGGGGGGGGGGGGGGGGGGGGGGGGGGGGGGGGGGGGGGGGGGGGGGGGGGGGGGGGGGGGGGGGGGGGGGGGGGGGGGGGGGGGGGGGGGGGGGGGGGGGGGGGGGGGGGGGGGGGGGGGGGGGGGGGGGGGGGGGGGGGGGGGGGGGGGGGGGGGGGGGGGGGGGGGGGGGGGGGGGGGGGGGGGGGGGGGGGGGGGGGGGGGGGGGGGGGGGGGGGGGGGGGGGGGGGGGGGGGGGGGGGGGGGGGGGGGGGGGGGGGGGGGGGGGGGGGGGGGGGGGGGGGGGGGGGGGGGGGGGGGGGGGGGGGGGGGGGGGGGGGGGGGGGGGGGGGGGGGGGGGGGGGGGGGGGGGGGGGGGGGGGGGGGGGGGGGGGGGGGGGGGGGGGGGGGGGGGGGGGGGGGGGGGGGGGGGGGGGGGGGGGGGGGGGGGGGGGGGGGGGGGGGGGGGGGGGGGGGGGGGGGGGGGGGGGGGGGGGGGGGGGGGGGGGGGGGGGGGGGGGGGGGGGGGGGGGGGGGGGGGGGGGGGGGGGGGGGGGGGGGGGGGGGGGGGGGGGGGGGGGGGGGGGGGGGGGGGGGGGGGGGGGGGGGGGGGGGGGGGGGGGGGGGGGGGGGGGGGGGGGGGGGGGGGGGGGGGGGGGGGGGGGGGGGGGGGGGGGGGGGGGGGGGGGGGGGGGGGGGGGGGGGGGGGGGGGGGGGGGGGGGGGGGGGGGGGGGGGGGGGGGGGGGGGGGGGGGGGGGGGGGGGGGGGGGGGGGGGGGGGGGGGGGGGGGGGGGGGGGGGGGGGGGGGGGGGGGGGGGGGGGGGGGGGGGGGGGGGGGGGGGGGGGGGGGGGGGGGGGGGGGGGGGGGGGGGGGGGGGGGGGGGGGGGGGGGGGGGGGGGGGGGGGGGGGGGGGGGGGGGGGGGGGGGGGGGGGGGGGGGGGGGGGGGGGGGGGGGGGGGGGGGGGGGGGGGGGGGGGGGGGGGGGGGGGGGGGGGGGGGGGGGGGGGGGGGGGGGGGGGGGGGGGGGGGGGGGGGGGGGGGGGGGGGGGGGGGGGGGGGGGGGGGGGGGGGGGGGGGGGGGGGGGGGGGGGGGGGGGGGGGGGGGGGGGGGGGGGGGGGGGGGGGGGGGGGGGGGGGGGGGGGGGGGGGGGGGGGGGGGGGGGGGGGGGGGGGGGGGGGGGGGGGGGGGGGGGGGGGGGGGGGGGGGGGGGGGGGGGGGGGGGGGGGGGGGGGGGGGGGGGGGGGGGGGGGGGGGGGGGGGGGGGGGGGGGGGGGGGGGGGGGGGGGGGGGGGGGGGGGGGGGGGGGGGGGGGGGGGGGGGGGGGGGGGGGGGGGGGGGGGGGGGGGGGGGGGGGGGGGGGGGGGGGGGGGGGGGGGGGGGGGGGGGGGGGGGGGGGGGGGGGGGGGGGGGGGGGGGGGGGGGGGGGGGGGGGGGGGGGGGGGGGGGGGGGGGGGGGGGGGGGGGGGGGGGGGGGGGGGGGGGGGGGGGGGGGGGGGGGGGGGGGGGGGGGGGGGGGGGGGGGGGGGGGGGGGGGGGGGGGGGGGGGGGGGGGGGGGGGGGGGGGGGGGGGGGGGGGGGGGGGGGGGGGGGGGGGGGGGGGGGGGGGGGGGGGGGGGGGGGGGGGGGGGGGGGGGGGGGGGGGGGGGGGGGGGGGGGGGGGGGGGGGGGGGGGGGGGGGGGGGGGGGGGGGGGGGGGGGGGGGGGGGGGGGGGGGGGGGGGGGGGGGGGGGGGGGGGGGGGGGGGGGGGGGGGGGGGGGGGGGGGGGGGGGGGGGGGGGGGGGGGGGGGGGGGGGGGGGGGGGGGGGGGGGGGGGGGGGGGGGGGGGGGGGGGGGGGGGGGGGGGGGGGGGGGGGGGGGGGGGGGGGGGGGGGGGGGGGGGGGGGGGGGGGGGGGGGGGGGGGGGGGGGGGGGGGGGGGGGGGGGGGGGGGGGGGGGGGGGGGGGGGGGGGGGGGGGGGGGGGGGGGGGGGGGGGGGGGGGGGGGGGGGGGGGGGGGGGGGGGGGGGGGGGGGGGGGGGGGGGGGGGGGGGGGGGGGGGGGGGGGGGGGGGGGGGGGGGGGGGGGGGGGGGGGGGGGGGGGGGGGGGGGGGGGGGGGGGGGGGGGGGGGGGGGGGGGGGGGGGGGGGGGGGGGGGGGGGGGGGGGGGGGGGGGGGGGGGGGGGGGGGGGGGGGGGGGGGGGGGGGGGGGGGGGGGGGGGGGGGGGGGGGGGGGGGGGGGGGGGGGGGGGGGGGGGGGGGGGGGGGGGGGGGGGGGGGGGGGGGGGGGGGGGGGGGGGGGGGGGGGGGGGGGGGGGGGGGGGGGGGGGGGGGGGGGGGGGGGGGGGGGGGGGGGGGGGGGGGGGGGGGGGGGGGGGGGGGGGGGGGGGGGGGGGGGGGGGGGGGGGGGGGGGGGGGGGGGGGGGGGGGGGGGGGGGGGGGGGGGGGGGGGGGGGGGGGGGGGGGGGGGGGGGGGGGGGGGGGGGGGGGGGGGGGGGGGGGGGGGGGGGGGGGGGGGGGGGGGGGGGGGGGGGGGGGGGGGGGGGGGGGGGGGGGGGGGGGGGGGGGGGGGGGGGGGGGGGGGGGGGGGGGGGGGGGGGGGGGGGGGGGGGGGGGGGGGGGGGGGGGGGGGGGGGGGGGGGGGGGGGGGGGGGGGGGGGGGGGGGGGGGGGGGGGGGGGGGGGGGGGGGGGGGGGGGGGGGGGGGGGGGGGGGGGGGGGGGGGGGGGGGGGGGGGGGGGGGGGGGGGGGGGGGGGGGGGGGGGGGGGGGGGGGGGGGGGGGGGGGGGGGGGGGGGGGGGGGGGGGGGGGGGGGGGGGGGGGGGGGGGGGGGGGGGGGGGGGGGGGGGGGGGGGGGGGGGGGGGGGGGGGGGGGGGGGGGGGGGGGGGGGGGGGGGGGGGGGGGGGGGGGGGGGGGGGGGGGGGGGGGGGGGGGGGGGGGGGGGGGGGGGGGGGGGGGGGGGGGGGGGGGGGGGGGGGGGGGGGGGGGGGGGGGGGGGGGGGGGGGGGGGGGGGGGGGGGGGGGGGGGGGGGGGGGGGGGGGGGGGGGGGGGGGGGGGGGGGGGGGGGGGGGGGGGGGGGGGGGGGGGGGGGGGGGGGGGGGGGGGGGGGGGGGGGGGGGGGGGGGGGGGGGGGGGGGGGGGGGGGGGGGGGGGGGGGGGGGGGGGGGGGGGGGGGGGGGGGGGGGGGGGGGGGGGGGGGGGGGGGGGGGGGGGGGGGGGGGGGGGGGGGGGGGGGGGGGGGGGGGGGGGGGGGGGGGGGGGGGGGGGGGGGGGGGGGGGGGGGGGGGGGGGGGGGGGGGGGGGGGGGGGGGGGGGGGGGGGGGGGGGGGGGGGGGGGGGGGGGGGGGGGGGGGGGGGGGGGGGGGGGGGGGGGGGGGGGGGGGGGGGGGGGGGGGGGGGGGGGGGGGGGGGGGGGGGGGGGGGGGGGGGGGGGGGGGGGGGGGGGGGGGGGGGGGGGGGGGGGGGGGGGGGGGGGGGGGGGGGGGGGGGGGGGGGGGGGGGGGGGGGGGGGGGGGGGGGGGGGGGGGGGGGGGGGGGGGGGGGGGGGGGGGGGGGGGGGGGGGGGGGGGGGGGGGGGGGGGGGGGGGGGGGGGGGGGGGGGGGGGGGGGGGGGGGGGGGGGGGGGGGGGGGGGGGGGGGGGGGGGGGGGGGGGGGGGGGGGGGGGGGGGGGGGGGGGGGGGGGGGGGGGGGGGGGGGGGGGGGGGGGGGGGGGGGGGGGGGGGGGGGGGGGGGGGGGGGGGGGGGGGGGGGGGGGGGGGGGGGGGGGGGGGGGGGGGGGGGGGGGGGGGGGGGGGGGGGGGGGGGGGGGGGGGGGGGGGGGGGGGGGGGGGGGGGGGGGGGGGGGGGGGGGGGGGGGGGGGGGGGGGGGGGGGGGGGGGGGGGGGGGGGGGGGGGGGGGGGGGGGGGGGGGGGGGGGGGGGGGGGGGGGGGGGGGGGGGGGGGGGGGGGGGGGGGGGGGGGGGGGGGGGGGGGGGGGGGGGGGGGGGGGGGGGGGGGGGGGGGGGGGGGGGGGGGGGGGGGGGGGGGGGGGGGGGGGGGGGGGGGGGGGGGGGGGGGGGGGGGGGGGGGGGGGGGGGGGGGGGGGGGGGGGGGGGGGGGGGGGGGGGGGGGGGGGGGGGGGGGGGGGGGGGGGGGGGGGGGGGGGGGGGGGGGGGGGGGGGGGGGGGGGGGGGGGGGGGGGGGGGGGGGGGGGGGGGGGGGGGGGGGGGGGGGGGGGGGGGGGGGGGGGGGGGGGGGGGGGGGGGGGGGGGGGGGGGGGGGGGGGGGGGGGGGGGGGGGGGGGGGGGGGGGGGGGGGGGGGGGGGGGGGGGGGGGGGGGGGGGGGGGGGGGGGGGGGGGGGGGGGGGGGGGGGGGGGGGGGGGGGGGGGGGGGGGGGGGGGGGGGGGGGGGGGGGGGGGGGGGGGGGGGGGGGGGGGGGGGGGGGGGGGGGGGGGGGGGGGGGGGGGGGGGGGGGGGGGGGGGGGGGGGGGGGGGGGGGGGGGGGGGGGGGGGGGGGGGGGGGGGGGGGGGGGGGGGGGGGGGGGGGGGGGGGGGGGGGGGGGGGGGGGGGGGGGGGGGGGGGGGGGGGGGGGGGGGGGGGGGGGGGGGGGGGGGGGGGGGGGGGGGGGGGGGGGGGGGGGGGGGGGGGGGGGGGGGGGGGGGGGGGGGGGGGGGGGGGGGGGGGGGGGGGGGGGGGGGGGGGGGGGGGGGGGGGGGGGGGGGGGGGGGGGGGGGGGGGGGGGGGGGGGGGGGGGGGGGGGGGGGGGGGGGGGGGGGGGGGGGGGGGGGGGGGGGGGGGGGGGGGGGGGGGGGGGGGGGGGGGGGGGGGGGGGGGGGGGGGGGGGGGGGGGGGGGGGGGGGGGGGGGGGGGGGGGGGGGGGGGGGGGGGGGGGGGGGGGGGGGGGGGGGGGGGGGGGGGGGGGGGGGGGGGGGGGGGGGGGGGGGGGGGGGGGGGGGGGGGGGGGGGGGGGGGGGGGGGGGGGGGGGGGGGGGGGGGGGGGGGGGGGGGGGGGGGGGGGGGGGGGGGGGGGGGGGGGGGGGGGGGGGGGGGGGGGGGGGGGGGGGGGGGGGGGGGGGGGGGGGGGGGGGGGGGGGGGGGGGGGGGGGGGGGGGGGGGGGGGGGGGGGGGGGGGGGGGGGGGGGGGGGGGGGGGGGGGGGGGGGGGGGGGGGGGGGGGGGGGGGGGGGGGGGGGGGGGGGGGGGGGGGGGGGGGGGGGGGGGGGGGGGGGGGGGGGGGGGGGGGGGGGGGGGGGGGGGGGGGGGGGGGGGGGGGGGGGGGGGGGGGGGGGGGGGGGGGGGGGGGGGGGGGGGGGGGGGGGGGGGGGGGGGGGGGGGGGGGGGGGGGGGGGGGGGGGGGGGGGGGGGGGGGGGGGGGGGGGGGGGGGGGGGGGGGGGGGGGGGGGGGGGGGGGGGGGGGGGGGGGGGGGGGGGGGGGGGGGGGGGGGGGGGGGGGGGGGGGGGGGGGGGGGGGGGGGGGGGGGGGGGGGGGGGGGGGGGGGGGGGGGGGGGGGGGGGGGGGGGGGGGGGGGGGGGGGGGGGGGGGGGGGGGGGGGGGGGGGGGGGGGGGGGGGGGGGGGGGGGGGGGGGGGGGGGGGGGGGGGGGGGGGGGGGGGGGGGGGGGGGGGGGGGGGGGGGGGGGGGGGGGGGGGGGGGGGGGGGGGGGGGGGGGGGGGGGGGGGGGGGGGGGGGGGGGGGGGGGGGGGGGGGGGGGGGGGGGGGGGGGGGGGGGGGGGGGGGGGGGGGGGGGGGGGGGGGGGGGGGGGGGGGGGGGGGGGGGGGGGGGGGGGGGGGGGGGGGGGGGGGGGGGGGGGGGGGGGGGGGGGGGGGGGGGGGGGGGGGGGGGGGGGGGGGGGGGGGGGGGGGGGGGGGGGGGGGGGGGGGGGGGGGGGGGGGGGGGGGGGGGGGGGGGGGGGGGGGGGGGGGGGGGGGGGGGGGGGGGGGGGGGGGGGGGGGGGGGGGGGGGGGGGGGGGGGGGGGGGGGGGGGGGGGGGGGGGGGGGGGGGGGGGGGGGGGGGGGGGGGGGGGGGGGGGGGGGGGGGGGGGGGGGGGGGGGGGGGGGGGGGGGGGGGGGGGGGGGGGGGGGGGGGGGGGGGGGGGGGGGGGGGGGGGGGGGGGGGGGGGGGGGGGGGGGGGGGGGGGGGGGGGGGGGGGGGGGGGGGGGGGGGGGGGGGGGGGGGGGGGGGGGGGGGGGGGGGGGGGGGGGGGGGGGGGGGGGGGGGGGGGGGGGGGGGGGGGGGGGGGGGGGGGGGGGGGGGGGGGGGGGGGGGGGGGGGGGGGGGGGGGGGGGGGGGGGGGGGGGGGGGGGGGGGGGGGGGGGGGGGGGGGGGGGGGGGGGGGGGGGGGGGGGGGGGGGGGGGGGGGGGGGGGGGGGGGGGGGGGGGGGGGGGGGGGGGGGGGGGGGGGGGGGGGGGGGGGGGGGGGGGGGGGGGGGGGGGGGGGGGGGGGGGGGGGGGGGGGGGGGGGGGGGGGGGGGGGGGGGGGGGGGGGGGGGGGGGGGGGGGGGGGGGGGGGGGGGGGGGGGGGGGGGGGGGGGGGGGGGGGGGGGGGGGGGGGGGGGGGGGGGGGGGGGGGGGGGGGGGGGGGGGGGGGGGGGGGGGGGGGGGGGGGGGGGGGGGGGGGGGGGGGGGGGGGGGGGGGGGGGGGGGGGGGGGGGGGGGGGGGGGGGGGGGGGGGGGGGGGGGGGGGGGGGGGGGGGGGGGGGGGGGGGGGGGGGGGGGGGGGGGGGGGGGGGGGGGGGGGGGGGGGGGGGGGGGGGGGGGGGGGGGGGGGGGGGGGGGGGGGGGGGGGGGGGGGGGGGGGGGGGGGGGGGGGGGGGGGGGGGGGGGGGGGGGGGGGGGGGGGGGGGGGGGGGGGGGGGGGGGGGGGGGGGGGGGGGGGGGGGGGGGGGGGGGGGGGGGGGGGGGGGGGGGGGGGGGGGGGGGGGGGGGGGGGGGGGGGGGGGGGGGGGGGGGGGGGGGGGGGGGGGGGGGGGGGGGGGGGGGGGGGGGGGGGGGGGGGGGGGGGGGGGGGGGGGGGGGGGGGGGGGGGGGGGGGGGGGGGGGGGGGGGGGGGGGGGGGGGGGGGGGGGGGGGGGGGGGGGGGGGGGGGGGGGGGGGGGGGGGGGGGGGGGGGGGGGGGGGGGGGGGGGGGGGGGGGGGGGGGGGGGGGGGGGGGGGGGGGGGGGGGGGGGGGGGGGGGGGGGGGGGGGGGGGGGGGGGGGGGGGGGGGGGGGGGGGGGGGGGGGGGGGGGGGGGGGGGGGGGGGGGGGGGGGGGGGGGGGGGGGGGGGGGGGGGGGGGGGGGGGGGGGGGGGGGGGGGGGGGGGGGGGGGGGGGGGGGGGGGGGGGGGGGGGGGGGGGGGGGGGGGGGGGGGGGGGGGGGGGGGGGGGGGGGGGGGGGGGGGGGGGGGGGGGGGGGGGGGGGGGGGGGGGGGGGGGGGGGGGGGGGGGGGGGGGGGGGGGGGGGGGGGGGGGGGGGGGGGGGGGGGGGGGGGGGGGGGGGGGGGGGGGGGGGGGGGGGGGGGGGGGGGGGGGGGGGGGGGGGGGGGGGGGGGGGGGGGGGGGGGGGGGGGGGGGGGGGGGGGGGGGGGGGGGGGGGGGGGGGGGGGGGGGGGGGGGGGGGGGGGGGGGGGGGGGGGGGGGGGGGGGGGGGGGGGGGGGGGGGGGGGGGGGGGGGGGGGGGGGGGGGGGGGGGGGGGGGGGGGGGGGGGGGGGGGGGGGGGGGGGGGGGGGGGGGGGGGGGGGGGGGGGGGGGGGGGGGGGGGGGGGGGGGGGGGGGGGGGGGGGGGGGGGGGGGGGGGGGGGGGGGGGGGGGGGGGGGGGGGGGGGGGGGGGGGGGGGGGGGGGGGGGGGGGGGGGGGGGGGGGGGGGGGGGGGGGGGGGGGGGGGGGGGGGGGGGGGGGGGGGGGGGGGGGGGGGGGGGGGGGGGGGGGGGGGGGGGGGGGGGGGGGGGGGGGGGGGGGGGGGGGGGGGGGGGGGGGGGGGGGGGGGGGGGGGGGGGGGGGGGGGGGGGGGGGGGGGGGGGGGGGGGGGGGGGGGGGGGGGGGGGGGGGGGGGGGGGGGGGGGGGGGGGGGGGGGGGGGGGGGGGGGGGGGGGGGGGGTGTGTACCCTTGGCAGACTGAACGCGCCTAAGGACAAGGTCACCTTCCTCAAAACACCGGGCACAAACCCTGCAGCTGTGGTAGCAGCGCAGGGCTTGCTGATAGCGTGCAGCACGTGTAGCGGCCCGGAGATGGTTCTCCTCGAGTAGCACATCGTCATCACGCCGGTGCTGATCTTGCTCTACTTCATCGTAGGCAAGCACCCGAGGAGACCCGTAAATGAGTTCTGTGGGGATAATTGCTTCTGCCCCGTAGACCAGGGAGAAGGGAGTCTGCCCAGTAGCTTGATTAGGTGTCATTCTGAGGGACCAGAGAACTACCGGCAGCTCCTCGATCCACCGCCTGTCGTGCTTCTGCAGCATATCGAAAGTTCTTGTCTTGAGTTCATGAAGCACTTCAGCGTTCGCCCTCTCAGCTTGTCCATTGCTCCGGGGATGTGCCACAGAAGCGAATGAGATCTTGCATCCGAGGGCTTGAACATATTGCATGAAGGCGTGGCTCGTGAACTGGGTGCTGTTGTCAGTGATGATCCTTGCCGGAACTCCAAAATGACACACCAATTCTTTCAAGAACTTGATAGCTGACTGGGCAGTCACCTTCCTCACGGCAGTCACTTTCGGCCACTTTGTAAACTTGTCGATGGCAACGAACAAGAATTCAAAGCCCCCGATTGCTCGGGGGAAGGGGCCGAGGATATCGAGCCCCCAGACCGAAAATGGCCATGACAAAGGGATTGTCTGTAAAGCTTGGGCAGGCAGGTGTGTTCTCTTGGAATGGAACTGGCAGGCTTCACATGTCGTGACGAGCTCAACTGCATCTTGGAGGGCTGTGGGCCAATAGATTCCTTGCCGGAATGCTTTCCCAACTAATGCCCTTGATCCAATGTGTGAGCCGCACATTCCTCTGTGAATCTCAGCCAGCAGTTCCTTTTCGTCCTCCCGGCAGACACACTTCAATTTCACACCGTTGGGCCTCCTTCTGTATAGAGTGTCATCGACAAATTGATACATACTGGCCCTTCGGGCTACTTTCTCTGCTTCATCTGGGTCGCCGGGGAGTTCTCCGGTTTGGAGGAAGCGGACGATGTGCCTTGCCCAAGTTGGAGCCTGAGGCTAGGCAACGAGGACTAGCGGCACCTCCTCGGTTGCGGGAGCACCAGCCTCGTACGCGGGGTCCATAGGCCCGGCTGGAGGGGGTGGTCCGGCAGACTGTGAGGAGTCGTTTCCGGCAGGGTCTCTGCCGGGAGCGGGTGGCTCGATCGGGAGAGGCTTACTGTAGTCCAACTTTCGCCTTTTCCGGTCCATTGTGGTTGGTGATACGGAGGGTTGAGAGAGGTGGAGAACAAAAGTTCCTGGTTCCACAGGAAGCTTTTGCACAGCGCACTTTGACAGGTGATCAGCTATGTTGTTTTCCGCACGCGGTACGTGCTCTGTTTGCAACCCATCAAAGTGCTCCTCCAATCTCCTCACTTCCTCAACGTATGCTTCCATCAATGGGCTTTGGTAATCCTTGTTGACTTGTCTCACCACTAGCCGCGAATCTCCTCAGATAATCAACTTCTTGATTCCCAATTCTGCTGCAATCCTGAGCCTGGCAAGGAGCCCTTCATACTCTGCTGTATTGTTGGTGGCTTCTTCCCAGGCAAAGTGCATTTGGATGACGTACTTCAAGTGCTCCCCGAAGGGGGCAACAAGAAGCACGCCAGCTCCTGCACCTTGTAGGGAAAAAGCACTACCAAAATACATAATCCATTCTTGGGGTGATTCCTTGCCAAGGAGAGCAGTTTCGGTTGCTTCCTCATCAGGGGTTGGCGTCCATTCTGCAATAAACTCTGCCAATGACCTGCTCTGAATGGTCGAAGTGCTCTCAAACTTCAAACCAAAGCTGGATAACTCCAAAGCCCACTCCACTATTCTGCCAGTAGCCTCAGGGTTTCAGAGTATCCTCTGCAACGGAAAACAAGTAACAACCGTGATCTCATGGGCTTGGAAGTAGTGGCGCAGTTTCCTTGAGGCCATGATGAGGCCAAAGATCAACTTCTGCACACCAGAGTACCTCGACCTGGCTCCTTGTAACAAGGAGCTGACGAAGTAAACTGGGCGCTACACCACTTTCTTCCTTGCCGCGTCCTTGGGGTTGCACTCGTTGCCGTGCTTACTGTTGTTCTGATCTTCTTCTGACTCTGCCACGGTCTGGCCGCTCTCTGCTTCATCCACTTCTCGCTGTGCTACCAAGGCTGCACTGACCACTTGGTTGGTTGCCGCCAAGTAGAGCAACAATGGCTCTCCGGGTTTGGGTGCAACCAAGGTGGGCACAGATGACAGGTAGGCCTTCAACTCTTGCAAGGCTGTTTCTGCTTCCGGAGTCCAATTCATTGGCCCTGCCTTCTTAAAAAAATTGAAGAACGGCAAGGCATGCTCGACGGATTTGGAGATGAATCTTCTTAGCGCGGCAACGCATCCCCGAGTAGCACATCGTCATCACGCCGGTGCTGATCTTGCTCTACTTCATCGTAGGCAAGCACCCGAGGAGACCCGTAAATGAGTTCTGTGGGGATAATTGCTTGGGGGGGGGGGGGGGGGGGGGGGGGGGGGGGGGGGGGGGGGGGGGGGGGGGGGGGGGGGGGGGGGGGGGGGGGGGGGGGGGGGGGGGGGGGGGGGGGGGGGGGGGGGGGGGGGGGGGGGGGGGGGGGGGGGGGGGGGGGGGGGGGGGGGGGGGGGGGGGGGGGGGGGGGGGGGGGGGGGGGGGGGGGGGGGGGGGGGGGGGGGGGGGGGGGGGGGGGGGGGGGGGGGGGGGGGGGGGGGGGGGGGGGGGGGGGGGGGGGGGGGGGGGGGGGGGGGGGGGGGGGGGGGGGGGGGGGGGGGGGGGGGGGGGGGGGGGGGGGGGGGGGGGGGGGGGGGGGGGGGGGGGGGGGGGGGGGGGGGGGGGGGGGGGGGGGGGGGGGGGGGGGGGGGGGGGGGGGGGGGGGGGGGGGGGGGGGGGGGGGGGGGGGGGGGGGGGGGGGGGGGGGGGGGGGGGGGGGGGGGGGGGGGGGGGGGGGGGGGGGGGGGGGGGGGGGGGGGGGGGGGGGGGGGGGGGGGGGGGGGGGGGGGGGGGGGGGGGGGGGGGGGGGGGGGGGGGGGGGGGGGGGGGGGGGGGGGGGGGGGGGGGGGGGGGGGGGGGGGGGGGGGGGGGGGGGGGGGGGGGGGGGGGGGGGGGGGGGGGGGGGGGGGGGGGGGGGGGGGGGGGGGGGGGGGGGGGGGGGGGGGGGGGGGGGGGGGGGGGGGGGGGGGGGGGGGGGGGGGGGGGGGGGGGGGGGGGGGGGGGGGGGGGGGGGGGGGGGGGGGGGGGGGGGGGGGGGGGGGGGGGGGGGGGGGGGGGGGGGGGGGGGGGGGGGGGGGGGGGGGGGGGGGGGGGGGGGGGGGGGGGGGGGGGGGGGGGGGGGGGGGGGGGGGGGGGGGGGGGGGGGGGGGGGGGGGGGGGGGGGGGGGGGGGGGGGGGGGGGGGGGGGGGGGGGGGGGGGGGGGGGGGGGGGGGGGGGGGGGGGGGGGGGGGGGGGGGGGGGGGGGGGGGGGGGGGGGGGGGGGGGGGGGGGGGGGGGGGGGGGGGGGGGGGGGGGGGGGGGGGGGGGGGGGGGGGGGGGGGGGGGGGGGGGGGGGGGGGGGGGGGGGGGGGGGGGGGGGGGGGGGGGGGGGGGGGGGGGGGGGGGGGGGGGGGGGGGGGGGGGGGGGGGGGGGGGGGGGGGGGGGGGGGGGGGGGGGGGGGGGGGGGGGGGGGGGGGGGGGGGGGGGGGGGGGGGGGGGGGGGGGGGGGGGGGGGGGGGGGGGGGGGGGGGGGGGGGGGGGGGGGGGGGGGGGGGGGGGGGGGGGGGGGGGGGGGGGGGGGGGGGGGGGGGGGGGGGGGGGGGGGGGGGGGGGGGGGGGGGGGGGGGGGGGGGGGGGGGGGGGGGGGGGGGGGGGGGGGGGGGGGGGGGGGGGGGGGGGGGGGGGGGGGGGGGGGGGGGGGGGGGGGGGGGGGGGGGGGGGGGGGGGGGGGGGGGGGGGGGGGGGGGGGGGGGGGGGGGGGGGGGGGGGGGGGGGGGGGGGGGGGGGGGGGGGGGGGGGGGGGGGGGGGGGGGGGGGGGGGGGGGGGGGGGGGGGGGGGGGGGGGGGGGGGGGGGGGGGGGGGGGGGGGGGGGGGGGGGGGGGGGGGGGGGGGGGGGGGGGGGGGGGGGGGGGGGGGGGGGGGGGGGGGGGGGGGGGGGGGGGGGGGGGGGGGGGGGGGGGGGGGGGGGGGGGGGGGGGGGGGGGGGGGGGGGGGGGGGGGGGGGGGGGGGGGGGGGGGGGGGGGGGGGGGGGGGGGGGGGGGGGGGGGGGGGGGGGGGGGGGGGGGGGGGGGGGGGGGGGGGGGGGGGGGGGGGGGGGGGGGGGGGGGGGGGGGGGGGGGGGGGGGGGGGGGGGGGGGGGGGGGGGGGGGGGGGGGGGGGGGGGGGGGGGGGGGGGGGGGGGGGGGGGGGGGGGGGGGGGGGGGGGGGGGGGGGGGGGGGGGGGGGGGGGGGGGGGGGGGGGGGGGGGGGGGGGGGGGGGGGGGGGGGGGGGGGGGGGGGGGGGGGGGGGGGGGGGGGGGGGGGGGGGGGGGGGGGGGGGGGGGGGGGGGGGGGGGGGGGGGGGGGGGGGGGGGGGGGGGGGGGGGGGGGGGGGGGGGGGGGGGGGGGGGGGGGGGGGGGGGGGGGGGGGGGGGGGGGGGGGGGGGGGGGGGGGGGGGGGGGGGGGGGGGGGGGGGGGGGGGGGGGGGGGGGGGGGGGGGGGGGGGGGGGGGGGGGGGGGGGGGGGGGGGGGGGGGGGGGGGGGGGGGGGGGGGGGGGGGGGGGGGGGGGGGGGGGGGGGGGGGGGGGGGGGGGGGGGGGGGGGGGGGGGGGGGGGGGGGGGGGGGGGGGGGGGGGGGGGGGGGGGGGGGGGGGGGGGGGGGGGGGGGGGGGGGGGGGGGGGGGGGGGGGGGGGGGGGGGGGGGGGGGGGGGGGGGGGGGGGGGGGGGGGGGGGGGGGGGGGGGGGGGGGGGGGGGGGGGGGGGGGGGGGGGGGGGGGGGGGGGGGGGGGGGGGGGGGGGGGGGGGGGGGGGGGGGGGGGGGGGGGGGGGGGGGGGGGGGGGGGGGGGGGGGGGGGGGGGGGGGGGGGGGGGGGGGGGGGGGGGGGGGGGGGGGGGGGGGGGGGGGGGGGGGGGGGGGGGGGGGGGGGGGGGGGGGGGGGGGGGGGGGGGGGGGGGGGGGGGGGGGGGGGGGGGGGGGGGGGGGGGGGGGGGGGGGGGGGGGGGGGGGGGGGGGGGGGGGGGGGGGGGAACGCAGGGCAGCTGACCTCGAAAGGTAGGCTCCCGCCAACATCGAATGCAGGCTCGTCGACGTCGAGACCGCCGCACACATCGGTCTGGCGGGGGTCTTCGAGAGGCCGTCCCATGATGACACGCGTGTCTCCCCGCCGCCTATCCTCCGGGTTCGCCTTTGGCCCGGACGTGCTCGAGGGTCGGAAGAGGCCATCGAGACGTTGTCGGAATCTTGATCTTGCTGCGCCCGTGCCTGCTGCCATGCTGGGGACTGCACGGTGGGGACAACTCCTTCCGCTCGGCCAGCAGTACGAGCAGTCGTCATCGCTTGCTCGGCTGCTCGGTGGGAACCTTAGTAGCAGCTGGGCCTGCGCCATAGCCTCGTTGGCCGTGCTTGGCATGGAAGTTGTTGACCTTGACTGCGCCGTCGCCTGGCTCCTGACGGTGCCCGCGGCGGCGGCGGTGACGCGTCCGTGCTGAGGTGGGGCAGCCTCCTGGGCTGTGTGGTCGCGCGGTGATGGCACTTGAGGGTCCGCGGCTCCATCGGGTGCAGTGGTTGGGTCGGCTCGCCCAGGAGGAGACACACGTGTCGTGACAGCCCCCGTGGTAGGGACGGCCAGAGGACGGTGGCTCGTCCCAGACCGAGCGCCATGGTTGTGGCTGCGCCAGACGATGGGAGGAGGGGATGTGAGCGGAGTCACCCTCCTGTCCATACCTTGCGGGGCTTGACCGGCGAGACGCTGCTGAAGCTGTTCTCCTCCGACGCCTTCAGCCCCCGTGTCGGCCACAGGGGCAGTGGTGATGGCGCCGCCTGCTCCGGCCATGCCCCCAGCAGTGTTCACGTCCTCACTTGCCCCCGCATCCCCCGTGGCGTCTGAGGCTGCGGTCGGTGGAGCCTTCGAGATAGATGGCTGGGCCGAAAGGTTGGACTTCTGTCAGGACCCCGATCCTAAGCCACATTGATCTAGAATGTAACACATCTATGGACTTTACTGAATCTTTGTAAATACTTACGGAGAGTTTCTCCTTCCTTCTGCTGGAGAAGCTGTAGGTCGCTGGGTCTGCCGGGCTCCTGGTGACCACTGGTGAAGGCACCGATGAACTTGTGGCACAGGTCCGCCCATGATGAAATGGAGTTCTCCGGCAGGTGCGTGAGCCAAGATCTCACGTTGGACTTGAGAGCCAACGGGAAGTAGTTGGCGAACACCTTCTCGTCTCTTCCCCCTGCAGCCGGAACAACGATGGTGTAGATGCTCAGGAACTCTGCCGGGTTCAGTCTCCCATCGTACTTCTCGGGTCTCTCTGGCTTGAACATGCGGACGGACGGCCAATGGACTTGCTGCAGCTCGCGTGTAAACGCAGGGCAGCTGACCTCGAAAGGTAGGCTCCCGCCAACATCGAATGCAGGCTCGTCGACGTCGAGAC